>WBNH01008395.1:0-37095 GCA_013401255.1 Urocolius indicus
AACCTCTACCTTTCTGTGATTCTCTGTAATATTATTCATATTAGATACTTTTACAAGTTTGCTGGTTGTATAAACAATTTCATATGTCTCAAGCAGATTCACATTGAATAAATGTAAGAACAGATTTTGTATGAAGTATGTGGAATATCATAGAATCATAGAATGGTAGGGGTTGGAAGTGACCTCTAGAGATCATCCAGTCCAACTCCCCTGCAGAAGCAGGTCCATCTAGATCAGGTGCAAAATAAATGTATTAATTCCAGATCGGTTTCTTGTTCCAAGCAAGACTACTCGCAAACACTAAATTTTGGGACTGAAGATCATAACCTCAGAGAATTAATGTTTTGCACCCCTTCCTTCCTTCTTCTTTGGAGAATGGGCTGGGATGAGGAAATAACAAAAGAAAACAAATTCCCTGTTACTGTCTATGGTTTGAGTGAGTATAGACAGGCTCAGCATGCTCTCTTTTGCCTTGAAGTAGGACCCTGGACGTCAAAATTTTCTGTTCCATTTTGCTCCCTTGCCAGAAGTGGCACCAAGGCTCATCAGGTCCTCAAGTTTTGGTAGTGAGGTTTCCTGGTCCTGCAAAGTGTACCAAACCAACACTGCTTTGAAAGCACTCATGAGAGGTGAAGGATCAGGGTGCTCTGATGAGCTGCTGCTGCAGAGTTCTGTGGCTTCTTCCTATGTAGTGTACTAGTACTGTGAGAGTAACAGAGCACTGGAACAGTTGTATCTCTTTCTCTGGAGGTCTTCAAAACCCACCTGGACGCATTCCTGTGTGACCTGATCAAGGTGGACTTGCTTTGCCAGGGGGGGTTGAACTAGATGATCTCTAAAGTTCCCTTCCAATCCCTACATTGCTATGATTCCATGATTCCTATGAGCCGCTTTGCCACCTCATCAGACAAGGCATGCCCTAATGTGCAGCTGGGTCCAAGGGGGAGCTGCCCAAGCAGCAACATCTACATTGCTTTTTCCTTTTGCTTGGGATTTTGGCACACAGCAAGTGCACAGCAACACCACTTTGCTGTCAGTTTTTTGGCAGAGCAAGCCTGGCAACAACTGCAAAAGGGACATATCTGACCATCACTCTGACAAAATCTCAAGAGGAGGGTTAACATTTCCTTAAGTGACAGCACTGCATAGCAGAGTGGAGAAGTAAGTCACAGAAGGAATGCTGACTATAACAACATATTACTATTTCTTTGATGCTGTGCTTGTTTTAATAAATGCTTTCCTCAGTAACCCAGCAGATGCTCCAACTCCCTGACAGACTCTACAGTGGGGCTTCCATTTGTGGCACTCTCTGAAAAATAAATTTTAATGATGACTACAACATAAACAATAATCAAATAATTTGACTTGAGTTAGTCCAATATTTTAGGTAAGATAAATCAGCTAAGGTTGCATTAGGACCCACTTGATCTGAATAATTTTATAGGTCTTCTCAACAGACTCCAAATTCTTGGACAAGCCACTTTACAGCTCTGTACTTTCATTTCCTTCCCTGTATGATAACTGGTTATGGATATTCTTACCCTATGAGACGTTTCACAGAAGTTTCAGGAGAAAGATGCTATATATGAACAAACAGCCAGAAAATAGTAAGTAACCTCATATCAAGTTTAATGGCTACCTGTTAATCAATATCACAATTATCAGTGTGATTATATACAGAAGATCCAATAATGTCTGTCTTTAGAATAACTTTCACTCTCTTTTCATGAACAATGCATTTGACCCAGCATTGTTAATCATTCTTTTTTCGATATTCAAAACAGTTGCCCTCTTTCTTTTGTCTGCTTGGGTATAAAAATTAAATAAACCAACCTACCTGATCTGATTCATTTGGGATCCAGAAACACATGAATGAGAAAACATGTGATGTTACTTGATGTTTGTCACCACTGGGCATTCTACTACAATAAATCCCATTGTGGTATGTATTCATCTCACTGTGTCTGCATATTGCTTCTATTGCTTATACTATTCTATGCCTAACTGCCCCTCCTACACGTATATTTATCATAGAAATATATATGAGTGACTTTTCTGTGTTCTACCCATGAGATTTAATAGTAATCTTCAAGTTCAAAAGTAACTCACTGTTATCAGAAACAACAGCAAAACTTTCCCAAAAAAAGAAAACACAAACATTTACCAAGTGCTTGACTGTGATGTTGAGGAAAACCTCGTGTTTTTCGTGGTCTTGCAGCTACTCCAATGGCAGTGTACAAGCATGATGCTATGATTACTGACACTGGATAGGGTCCAGGACAAGGGATGTGGGGCTAGTCTTCAATTTGCTTCTAAAAACACCAGGAAAATCAAATAAGCCATGGAAAGAATAGAAAGGACGTACAACTTTGACAAAAGCAAAAACATTGACTGTTTTGAGTGTTTATATGCATCCAAACAAGAGCTAGAAGGCTGTCTCATATGCTTCAAAGCCTGGTAAGAGATACAGTGACTGCAAAAAGTTAACAAATTCAACCTGCTAAACATTTGTGGAGAGACTGCAAAGCATTAAATTGGAACAGACATTTTAGAGAATATGCTGTTATATTATCAGTAGTTATTATCCACACCAGTAAAACAATACACAGTATGTTCACCTCAGAGGAACAAATGAAGTATCTATCAACATACAGCAACTGTTCAAAATGATCTTGCATTGAAAGCAGCAGCAGTGAATGGTACAGAAAATGTGGAAAAAACCGTCTACGTGGAATGACAATTTTCATGGTACAACTCATGGTAAAGGAATGAGATTTATTGCTACTGCACTAATTAAAAATAATATTGGGATAGACACATTGTTTTCTCATAAATACATTCACAGACATATGTGGTTCTGACTATCAAGCTGGCTGTCCAAACAGGAGCTAAGTGCAAATTGGACTGTTAACTGTAAGTCAGTGACAAAATTTAAGGTATTCCTTCAATCCAACTTACTGTGAGACTACCACCTTGCCAAGTAAGAAACAAATACAAGCTCATTCTCTATTAAAAAAAAACGCAAAACTTTATTATACTTATGTCTTGATATTAATTACAAAATTGTTTGCTTTTTCTGCTTTTTGTACTTACAGTGGGAATATTTTCAAGGGCCTCATCATGTTTTCCTCAACTTTGAACAAACAATAATCTTCTGGAAATCAGCTTTTATTCATAATTGAGGAAATGAGAAAATAAACCTTCATCCAATTCCGTAATATATGTCCTAAATATTTGTATGTGTATATACATTTGGAAATATTTATTGTCCATAGAAGAGTAGAGAAAAAAAAAGACAAATGTTTTTTATTTAAAATTAAACATGTCACTAATAACACAATAATGGTTTTTTTGGGCAAAAAAATAGTAGTAATAAGAAAAACTTACTGTAAATGATCACACTGTTGTGCATTCTATAGCAGCATATGTAACTTCTTTAGAGTTCTGTTTAGGTTATACAGATGAAAAGTGTATTTAGAATAAATATATTTAACACCAGACATTTATGAAAACTTACCTTTGTTTGCATAATATGTAGAATATCATAAGTAAAAAATATATAATATAGTCTACACGGTATTGTAAATCATTTGCTAATAAGTACTTAGAGTCTCACTTTTGTGCTGTTAAGAACTGTGAGAAATCAAAACCAGAGATTATTTCTGGCAGTGTGTTCTTTGCTCTACAAACATGTGATATCTGTTGCTTTCCAACTTACTTCCCTCTAGACTTCTTCCTGTGAAGGACAAATGTTATTCAACACTGGTAATAATCAAAATCCCTTTGATCTTAATACCATCCTCAGTCTTCTCTCCATGTGGGAATGAGCCTGAAATCCACCAAAATAATTCAGCTCATCTATCTTTTGTCATCTCGGTTTCAAGCTCAAGGCATAGTTTGTTGGTTTTTTTATAGATCAATAAATGTTTCTATCTGCTTCCTCTTCTCTACCAAGTCATGATGAATGTTACCAGATTCTTGGCCTCCTGTTTGTCTAACAGTATAAAAAGGAGTCTAAAGGTAAAAAGATTCCACCACACTGTGAAAATACGTTCCTACAATATTCTTTATTCATCCACTGAGTTAGTTGTGGAGTTTCCTCTGCATTTCTTCTTTCCATTCCTTTAAGGGCCTTTTGCTTGTTACTGATACCATGAATGTCATACAATCTTCTAACTGGTTCTTAATTTCTATCTGATATTTCACTATAGAGACTGATTTTTTTCAATGTTTCTGATATATTTGTGACTAATACAGTCTGTTGGAGTCTTTATGCCTCTTTTTTTAACTACAGAATATCTGCAAAAAGATCCTGGAATTCAGGAGTTAATGCATAATGGCTTCTGGGGAAAAAGAGATGCAACTGCATTCCTTTTGAGCTGTCATCAGATCAGCTGGAGCAGCAATATGAAATGCTCCAAGTAAAAGGCAGAGATTAGCCACTTGAGCCATACTAGCTGCTGGAAAAGCTGATGACCTTCCCCTGGCACTCACCCAGAGCTTCTGCCATGGTAGTATCTCCACTAGCACTGTGATTGCATTCGTAGCCTACTGACCTAGACGGTTTCCTGTTTTGCCTAAGCATAAAGCCATCAGTGGATCCACATTCCCAGTTTGGCACGTGACAACAGGAGGCATAGCTATGATGAAAGCTCAGTGGCATTACAGACAGTCCTCACGTCAGACTTGTAGGTGACAATGGGTCTTTACTGATGGTAATGTAATGATGGAGGAATGCAGCTACTGCCAGTGGAAGTAGCCACTGATCAAGGTTTTGCAGATACTACAGTACCTTAGATCCTACAGTTCCTTACATCCTTTTGTGGCTGTAATTGTAAGTAACTTGCAAGGGTATCTATGATGCAACTTTATTTATTTCAAAGCATTCATACCAAGCATACTGATTGCAGATTCAGCTGAATGAAAACTGACAATAAAACATACCAAATAGTATTATATGTTTGTAGAAGTTTGAAATGTACTGATAAATAATTGATAAACAGACAGAAAGAGGAGAAAAGAGAAAATAAATTATTTCTAAGGAATCTCATATTTCGTATGACCAGAAAAAAAAAAAAGTTTTATTGACACTTCTGGTCAATTCTCAAACACTGACATGACTTAGCTATCTGTATTAATAAAACCCATTAGCTTGTTTCCCTCTCTCTCACTTTAATAACTACCTGGTCTGAGCTTAGAACCATTGAATTTTAGTGTCTGTTGTCCTTGCTCAGTTGTATCCTGCAGGGTTTATAGAAATAATTTCAAAGACATAAGGAAACCACCTCCTTCCTATATACACATACACACACTTCAGTTTCTGTTTTCCAAGCAAAACTGAGGAGATGAGACTGCTTTCTAGATAAGACAAAGACAAGGAAAAGCAGTTTATGTGGCTTGGCCCCAGTGAAACTTGCCCTTCAGAGTCAATTCCAATTTTCAATGTAGACAAATTCATCCTTCTTGTGACATTCAGTACATTGTGCGTTGCGTAGCAATAGGTTAAAAAGGCACATATTTCCATATGTCCTTTTTATATGAATTGCTAAACTCAGGCCTGAGTTATCCTGGAGATGCAGGGAGACATGTAAGAATCTTCTCTCCAATGGAATCTATCTAAGGTTTAGATTGTAATTTCAGAAGTCCTGAACAGTGTCTCAGCTGACACATGGGTGTTATCAGTGCAGGCCTTTTTTTCTAGAGACAGGTCTACATGCCTATAAATGTATGAAGGAACAGAAAACAAAAGAAGATTAAAAAATCTCTTAGAAGAACTGAGTCACACTGATCTGTGCAATAGGTAACAAAATGATGATAGGAATACATTTTTATTCTTATCATCATCCTTTACTTTCTCGCTTCTTGTTCGCTTTCCACTAGGCACAATGCATTAATTCAAACAGCAAAACCAGCATAGCTGTGCTATTTCTTTCTTTTCCCCAAATTGTTTAGCTGCACCATGGCTTAGATTACACTGTAAGTACTCCTGCTGAGGTCTGTGTTTATCCAGCGTTTTGTGAAGCTGCAGCAATAGCACAAAAGCCTTGAAAGCTACAGGGTGCTGGAAATCACTTACTAAAAATAAATGATCATGTACAGGTCAATATTTGGAAAGTATTCAGTCTACAGTGTTTAAAATCTAACAATATGTGTGATTAAAAGTTGTTTACATCCCCACTGTTGTCACTGGAGTTTCAGAAAAGCTAGGCTGGATATGGAAGTGCAAGTTATTAGCAGAAGATCCAGCCCTGTGAAATCCTGAGTCAACTATGTAGCGTCCTGTTTGAGGTCCTTACAGAGATCTCTTGGAACACTAACTACAGACTTGGATGAGGACTAGGTAGTCTCCATTCACCTGTAAACACTAAATATATTACGTTCTGTTCTTTGGAACCAGGAGTCAAAGTTGTGCCTCCCAACTCCTAGTCTACTGGGAAAAACAACAAGCTCCTCAAGCCTTCTCTCTGCAGACAGTTAATGCCTAGTAACCTTGAGCACTCCCATGAGTAGTGCAGCAATGAGGTAGAAGATTAATTTAAACGTATATGCCTCATAGAGTAAGTACTACAGTCTGAGTACTACAGACAGTGGATTAAGCTCTGTCTCCCCATGTTTTATGAGAAAGGACTGATTTAGCATCTAACTTGATCAAGAGGTTCATATAGCAAATAGCAATAAACAGCTTCTTAATCCTCTTTTCAACCATGGATTAACCACTACATTTCCTTCCAGAATACCACTGAGTAGTAAGTTTAGGTTGCTCCCTGGTTCCTCAGAATTCTCACAGAAGCTTTTAATCTTTGCCCCTACACACAGAAAGATTCAGCATTGGATTTAAGGACTGTGGTGAAATGAAGTAAAATGAGCATTGGTGCTTTTTACAGTACTTGTGCTACATAAACATACTTCTGACGGTTAGTAACTGTTCCTACCTCTGCTGAGGTTGACAGCTGAACCAACACTGACTGTGGTGCTGTGAGGTCAGGTCCCAGCATCATGCTGGGCAAGATTCTCCATTGATGGAGCATATCCTGAGGTGGGAGGTACTTTCAATGAGATTATGAATAAAAGAAGGGAATAGAGGGCCTGGGGCCTATGGAGTCTCGAGGGTTTAGCCAGCACAGATCACAAAGTAAAGAAAGAGCAAATGAACTTTCCTCATCAAGTGCTCCTTTCTAATGAGAAGGCTAGTTGAGCCTCATTTGACTAAAAGCTTTATTACAGATTGTGCACTAGCTGTATCAACCAGAAGGTAAGAAAAGTCTTCTGTTCAGTTTCATATAAATCACAGTTACCTAAACTGACCCTTTCTTGAGGAAGTAATAGTAGAGTAAGACAAGTGATCATCAAGCACCATATTGTAATAGTCATAAGAAAACAAAAAAAGGGCACAATAAGGGTGGTGTATCATTTTAATTTTATAATTAAAGATATCATTAACTCTTGATTAAAAAAAATCAGTTTCCCAGCTTCACAGGTCAGAACCATTCAAAGGCCTGATCAGCTCAGGTGTACTTCTAGTATATTTCATAGCATTCTCATTTCAGTTGTGACACAGAATAGAGATCTGTAAATGTGGGGGCTATACTGCAGGCTACAGACTTTTGAAGAATCTTTTTTATGGCCCCACTTCAGCTTATGTCTTAGACTCTTCTCTTGTGTTAATACTGTTCATATTTCTGCTATTAGATGATCACAGCGGGACTTCATGGAACAGAACTTTGGCATTGGGCCCACATGTGCTATATCAGGATATCTTATAGGTATTGCTGTTCTTCTGTGCTTCAAATTTAATTGTAAATATCCGTATGGCCCTCATACTATACACAGCTGGGTAACTTCAGGAGATGTTATCTAGTCCTTTATGAGACAAAACTGTATTGTGGTTGGCCCTTTGCTGGGCCAGATTGAAGCAAATTCCTTGCAAGGGGAGAATGTGTGATTTCAACAGGGTACCTCCCATATATTCATTGTTACTTGTTCGCTCCTTAACAAGGAAGTTACAGTTTCAAAGGATTCATCTGCAGCATATCCAGACCTGTCAAGTCACATGTGCTGAGTAAAGGCTTCTTCACCCTTTTGACCCCCTTCTCGGCCTGTCTCCTCATGGGATTGACCCCTCACTTCACATGTAGCTGGCAACTCTTATCAACTCTTTCCTGGCAACAACCCTCTGTGTAGGTCCTGTCTTATCACAAGATTTTCCAGAACAATTCTCGTATCTTGCAAAATCTAGTGGCAACACATTCGGCAGCTCCTCTTAGTGCAGAGTTATTTACATCTCTCTAAATGGATGAAATTTATATACGAGTTGGGAACTAAACATAATCCTGACTTCATTTAGTCAAATTTATGTCTACCTTGGAAGGTCAGACATGCCTGAGAGTAATGGGACTACTGAACCCTGCACAACACTAACTCAAAGTGCAGTGCAAAAATTTCGTATATTTTTCTGATTCAGTACAGAGAATTTTCCATTGTTTCCTCCCAAAGCAAAGCAGACTTGTATGACAGACACTTATTAATTCATTCCTAGCTTGTATTTTTCAACAATTCTTTTCATTGCTAATCTTTCATATATGCATGGGTGGAGTACTCATGGCAACTCAAACCTGTTCAGCAAGAAAGAGCATACTGCATAGAAGATGTGTAAAACTCCATTACACATTTTAAAATTGTGACAATGTATTATGGAGTTTCAGAGTGATTTAAAGGGTCTCTGGTAATTTTTCATTAAACTTTTATTCAGAGGAAACTTATGTCATGTGAAGTATTTTCAGTAACACTTTCTTAGGCACAGGATATGTTCTCTTATACTGAGGCTGGTGCCTGGTTGTTGTCTGGTGAGATTGTGTCTGGTTATTTCACAGGTGAAATGAGGAAATTCAGGCTTTTGATGTATTGTTTATTTCTTGATGAATGCAAAAGTTGGCAGAAATATTTTAATTATCACAGCAGTGTGACAAGACATAAATACTCCAAATTATTCATGTGATAGGAAACGTGAACCTCAAGCATCTTTACATTGTGTTGTTCACTTTTTCAATAATAATATTGAATTAAAATTTTATCTTGCTGCTTTCAGGAGAAATTTCTGATCTCAAAATGAAAAACTGAAACAGGATTAAAATTACAGCACAGAAAAGAGCATAAACTATGACTGTAAGTTAGAATTCTAATAGTTATAGCAAGTTCAATAAAAATGGAGTCCAATTCTCCCATCACATTAACAGAGATCTGGGCCAGTTTATCTGTCAACATTCACAGACTGCCTGTCAGATGTCTGGGATGAAATTCCACTAAATTTTTTGAATAATTGCACCAGAATATAGGAAAGGTACAGGGCTGGTATGCTTTGAGTGTGCTCTTTTGCCTTGCTCTTTTATACCATATGACTAGTAGTGTCAGATAGCCTATCACCAGCACATGGACACCTTTAGGAGGACAAATGTCATTTGCATTGCCTGTTAGTACATTGGTCTGCTCTGGTCGGTTAACATCTATGACTCATTTGTGTCTATGCCCTGTTTAATATATTTTATAATAAATTCTTTAGTGAGCTGGAGCCGAACTGTTCTAGACAGCCTCTACTAGCATGACTCATTATTATCTAAACATTCAAAGGTAGAACTGGATTTATGTTGTCTGGTTTCAGCATAGTCAAACTTAGCTTGCAAACATATGCTGGCCTGGAGCTGTATCACTTAAAAACAAACTTGAACTTGCTATGCCAAAAGCAGTAGTCATTAGTCAATCTTGAATTTCAAATCCCGAAATTGAAATAAGTAAATGTTTTAATAAATTTAAACATTTAAAATTGTTTGAGAAGTATTTCTTCTGATTATCAGGGTGCTGCTTTGTCCCTACCTAATGAATGTTCTATGACAGCCTGATTCTCCTGCCTCAGAAAAGCGAATGGAAGAGCTGTTGTAGATCCAAAGAAGTGCAATAAAGGTATGAGTGACTTCTATGGGAGGAACAATTACACAAGCCAGGAAACTTCAACTTGGAAAACAGGCAATTGAGGGGATACATGATAAAGTCATAAAAAATGGGGAGTGGCATGGGAAAGGTGAATAGGCATCACTTGTTCACTGTGTCTCTCAGTAGCAGAAGCAATGACATCAGATGAACCTACAGATGGTTGGTTCAAGATAAACCGAGGTTTTTTTTTTCTCCTTGCAGCAGTTATTAAGGCTAAGCACTGCTTGTGAAATGGTTTTGTGAAAGTTAAAGTTTGCACAGGTTGAAGGACAAACTGAAGATTATGGAAGAAAAATCTATATGGTCACAGAATACATAGTGCTCAAGAGCTCCTCAAGTTGCAATAATCAATCTGTTGCAATGTTTGGGAAAAGTTTCAGTACTCATTAGCTCTGTTTTTACGATTTTTCACTTAGTATCCTGTATTATCTATCATCTTGGTCTGGTCGAGCACACTTGTTCTGATGTTCTTTGCTTATTAACTGACTATCATGCATATTATATAACATATTTGTACTTTTTGGGTAGATACCAAATAACTATAGGCTAGGCTCTCAAGATTAGTTCCCAAAGAACATTGTGGTGAATGTCAGAGTATAAATAAGATATGAAAGAATATAGTGTGATCTGCATTTAAAAATGTAAGAAAACATAAAATTCTAGTCAAAATGTTGGTAAATTAAATATACATTTACATTTTTACTACTTCTTCTATTATGGTATAAAATATTTAAGAGATTTTAACATTGCTATGAAAATTCCTTACAGGACTATCTTTCACCATCAATGAAATTAAATGCTAAACGATATTATAAAAAGTCATTATCTACTTATATCCATACACTTATCTATTTAAAACTGAAGGGAAATGCACAAAGTGTGGAATAAGGATTAAAAGGCAGACAATTATAATTTGAAGAATTTGACCTGTAGTACGTGAAGTGTTGTTAATTTTTGTATAGACCTCTTTGTCATTATTAGACTGCTTGAAAAACTAGTAAAATAAAGTCATGAATTGAGCAACATCTGAATCATTACATGTGACAGTTAAGCATGTGTTTTGCTTGACAATTTTACAGTAAAAAATTCAAAATTTGGGTAGGCTATTGACAGACCTCAATGAGACACTGTATGAGGAGGTATCTCATTCTGGTGGACCTATTTTACTTATCTGGAAGGAGAAAAAACTCTTCAATTTAAGTGGAAAAGATTAATAATATTTCATATTTTTTCAAAGTTGTGATGGAAAAGGAGTTAGATTATATGGGCATTTTCTGAGCAATATAAGTGGGTTATTGCCAAACTAAGCAGGTTTGTAAAGGACATGTGAATCCAGCCAGCAAAACACAGATGTCAGTGAGAAAGTTATGACACTTTTGCATAAAATGCCTTCTTTACTTCTTACTTACTTTGAGGAAGAGGGAACACATAACACAAGTCCCCAAATGACCCAGGAGGAAGTATCAAAGAAACTTGACTGGACTAATCAGAGGCTCCTGACTGCTTGAGGGTGCAATAAGAGGGACAAGACCATGTATAAACCTCTTTGGGAGGTGCTGGAGGGAAAGGTTTTTTTGTTGCCCAAACTAATGCACTTCATCTTTTCTAGTAGTTTGCTAATACTATCCAACAATAAAAGGAGCATGTTAAGGTCCAGTCCATTTGAAATAGAATAAAATAAATTGTTGAGAAGGAGAATAAAAGAGTTACGGATAGCTTCTGAGTATATTTTGAAGGTTGTAACCTACTTAAACTTGCATGCAGACACAAGCAACTCTCATGTTAGCTTAAAACACAAAAATGTGTCAAAGATTCTCTGACATACAAATGATCTGCTTTACTATGAGTATATGAGTCCAGCAATAGTTTTACTTCCTGTTTTTAATCCTAGACTGAGTGCCCTTTGTAGCTCAGAGAATAACATCTTTGTTTTAACATCACCAATAATATTTTATAGTAGATACAGACTGATAAATTAATGCATAGCATACCACACTGCAAAAATAAAGGATATTTAAACATAAAACATCATTTAACATCATTTTCTAAATATATTTTTATTTTTATATTACCTTACCATTTTCTGTGAGTTTTCTTGTGTCAAATTTGGATGAAACAAAAGAACAAACCACTTGTAACACAACACACTGTCTCAAACTGTCAAGCGGAAAAAACCCGCTGTCTTCAAAATAAAGTCCAGCAACAAAGCAATTTTATGTTAAGTATGTTGCCCATAAAAATCTCATACCAAAAGTTATGACATCAAAACCTCTTTTTCAATCAAGAAGGATGCTTCATTAGTCTAAAAAAGTCATAGACACAGAGAAAGTGCTAGTTTGTAAGAAATTAGTGACTTTTGGATAGGGAAAAAAGAGAAGGTGAAAAGATCATCTGAAGGCAGAAATGGGCCTTGCCCTCTTTGGGGAAGATTTGGTAGAAAGCAGTAAGAAATCTTTGCAGCAACAGGTTTCACAAAGAGATGAAGCAATCAGTTAGGAGACAGATTATTATGTGAAACAGAGCAATTGTGTAGAAATGGGATGAAGGGAATCAGACCTGCAAATGGATGGGTAAATCACGTTAGACCTGAAGGAGTCTGAGTCTAACATAATATGGAAATGAGAGCCACAGAATGATGCTGAGAGAAAGGGAAAATGGCAAGAATGATTCAAGAAGAAGTCTTTAGGAAGTAGCGAAAAAGGTGACCAAACCTGCCTGAAAGTTTGAAAGGAGCAATAAATGTCAGTAATGAATAAAAACTAATACTGGGCTGGAAACTACCCTTCTTTCTCAGATTCCATTAAGACTGAGTAAAAAAAAAGGGAAAATTCAAACCAAAGTGATAATGGCTGGAAGACATGCCAGATCACTGAATTTGTGTTTCAGAAGGTCCCCTGAAATAGTGTAAAATCTCAGAAGCCAGAAGTGGAAAATCTTTGCTTCTGTTCCCTTCTAGTCACTTTCAGGAACCTCACAGTTTTCAGGCTTTAAGTCCATCCCAAAGACTGCAAGTCTCCTACTCCAGGCCTGTCACATCCTTGGGATATAACATACTTACCAAGCCAGCTTCATTGAAATTGGAAACATTTTCTTTCCTTTAGGTATCTCCAGTTACTTAAATTCAAACCTCTATTTGACCTTACAGTTAGAAACCATATTTTTAGAAGAAAATCAATTAGACAAACAAATATTGCCTACGTATCCTAAATCTTGTTTTTCCTTAATGTTAGTCTAGGAGGACTGAAGCTCTTCAAGGACTACCCTGCCTATTTGTGTGACATGAGAAATCCTCTGAGCAGCACCTTCCTCCCACCTGGAAAGACTGTCTTCCTTTAAAGATGATTATTTTATATCGGGAGTAAAAGGACATTTTTCTCTCTATCTTGTATAAAACTTCATTGAATTACGAAAAAAAATATTGAATAAAAATGATAAAAAGTAATTTGTCTCCTTATTTGTATTTCTTTACAAAACTAAATCCATGTTCTATTACAAAATCATTCTAACTGCTGAGCATACACAATTCAAAAAAATAATAGTAGGAATCCTGTGGTCTTGTAATATACACTTTAACTACATCTTGTTATAGTAAGTAATAGGAGAGGTTTATTACATTAACTGACAGAGAGGAACCTGTGCATATTTCACCCAAAGGTGTACTCCTTTTCAGTGAATTAAAGCAATGTAAATAGAGAAGGGATCAGTTTTCTGCAGTGTCACTGAGGTTATAATTAAAGGACAACAAGCAGCACATCTAATTATTAGGAGATGGGAACTTGATAACTTTGGGGAAAGGACACCTCTGACGTTTTCCTTACATCAACAAGAAGCTAGACTCAGTGACCCTGTAAAAGTCTTTTATAGCTTTATGTTTTGAAAGTCAACTCTGAGCTGATCATTTTATTGTCATTTAGTCAGACTGGAGACAATGGGGACAAAGATTTACTTGAACATGTCAGCCTTTTGAATATCAAGCAGGTACTAAGTGCTTATTAATTCCCTAGTACTCTTTGGCTCTTGCAAAAATATTTCAATAGTTTTACCTGGCTATTTAATCACTGAAAATATATCACTGTTATCCAGTATTACTTTAAATTCATTGTGATATATTTTTTCTTCAATATTGTTTATTTCTAGGTCTACTAATTTTTTCAAAACAGAAGTTAGTAGTCGAGATTGCATGATCTTAAACCCACATTCGGTTATACATGGGAAGAGTACAACTGTTGCTCTTTTGGAATGAATCAATGATCTGTAACTAGTGTCAGACGATTTGAAAGACTAAGAGTCTTCTTTCAAGTGTTTTAAAATGAAAAACAGTGAAGTATGAAGCAATGTAAATATCATTCCTAATCAGGATATGTTTCTGACACATTATTACATAGTCTTGCAAACTAATGAAATATTCAAGCCAGTACAGCCTTGGATGCATTATTGGATACTCAAATCGAACATACATGATTGAAGTTGGCTAATGAATGTGTTTTGTGGAGTGAGACTGTCTGAAGAAAGACATCACATTTATTAACAGAAGGATAAGGTGTTGCGTGATGGAGTGGTTATTGCTGCCTTATACTATTAATTTAAAAATCTTGTTGTGCTGAAGAAGATTGTAAAGTTTTTATGCTGAGTGATACACCAGGCACAGCACCACTCACTTCAGAGATGTTTGCCAATAGATGCTAGTTAAAAAACTTATGTTTGCTGGGGTGCATTTGCCTTCTGTAATTTACTGGTGAACAGAAAACAGACAGGACAGAACTGAGCTCTTATTTCATTGTCAGTAAGAAAAATGATAGGGTCTTACTCTTTGCTTAAACCATCATATGAACTTCAGAGATGAAAATCTGGTATGTAGGGAGCCATCCTTATCATTGTAGGTTTAGATATGTTTTTTGACCTTTTTTTTTTTCTGTCTACATCCATTAATCTGTATGAACTGACACTGATATTAGCTCTCTGCTTCTATGAATTATCTGCATTATTTTAAAATGGCAAATAAACTTTCAGGCAGGATATGTAAAATGACTACCCTCTTTATACAAAAGATAAATTATTTCCCCTAGGAGCTCAAAAGGTACTTTGAGGCTCAATGGTATGGACTTTTCCACAATTTGATTAAGAATAGCAACAAATCATCTTTGGAGGAAAAAAAATAAAAAGACTATGACAGTAATAAAATTACTGGTTGGAATAGCTAATAAAATGTGTCTGCTGACATTCAATTATCATTAATGTTGTTGGATTTTGTTGTATTACAGAAGCACCATTAATGCACAAAATGCTCTAACATTATAAAAACTGTAATACTTCCATGGAAAAGCTATGGAGCATATTGCTGAACAAAGCAAAGGTGGTGAGGTGGTCAGAGACAAAGCTGTAGGGAGCTTCTTCATAGCAGTATTTATTTCCTCTGGAATATATGCTTTTTATGTCTAACAAGTACCAGGTCATGACTGACAGTGATAGAGAACATGTGAAAAATGTAGGCCTTGAACAGTTTCTGCCTTATACTACTTGTTGCTTTGAAAAGGGAAAATGTAATTGAATCAAGTTTCATCTTGTACAGAAGATAAGGCCCTTGAAGCCATCACCAAGAGTAGGAGGTGTTGACGACTTATATCTACGTGAGTGCCACTGGGAGAACTTGTATTGCTATTTGATTGGTACAGAGATAGGGAAATATAATTTTTGTTATTATTATTCAGACTCATTCAGAATATTAGTACAGACCAAAAGTAATTGTTACAATTGTTTAAAATAATCAGGCTCTGTTTTCTGATTATCCAAATGTTCTCATGTTTACTAAGTGAGAAAATCAAGAAGAAAGTAACCTCTTATGCTGCAAAAAAAAAAAAAAGTGTGTAAATATAGAAGGCAAATATCAGACAGAATGTGTGTAAATGACAGGCATCTAATTTCTAGTCACAGTTACCACAGTTACATTAAAAAAATTGAATAATGGTACATACATATGTATAATCAAAGACATTCAACAACCAATTTGTTTCCCGACTGTGTTTCAAATTTTTCTTGTGCAACACATCTGAACAATTTTATATTCCAGATATTTCCAAATTTTTGATGTCCAAAATAAGCATTTTCCTCTTAAAAGAACACCTCAGGGGTACATTTCCAGACACAAAGTGCTGTTGCTTTGCTCTGCCTGTGTGTCACCTAGAAGAAAAGCATCTTTGTAATATCCTCTATCTTTTTGTATAAGATATATATAAGTATAGTATAAGATATATGTAATTAATATATCTGAAACACTGTAAATCTTCTTTCTTCCATTTTACACTCATCAAATACCAGACTCATATGGTTTTTCCGTTACAGTGGAAGCAATGTGCAATTATGTTATGCCCAGAATAATTATTTTAAAGAATTTAAACCGAGTATGGAAATTATGCCAAACTATGGCAGTAATGCCCAGGATGTGAAAGAAACTCCAATCAAAAAAAAAAAAAAAAAAAGAAGCAGCCCTGGGCAAAGTCACAGCTACTTGCTGGATGAAAGCGGCCGCACTCCTATCTCACTGCAGTGCTTTGGCTCTGGCTGTGATCCATGGAAAAGGGCCAAGGGGAGTGAGTGTTCTGGCTGAGACCATGCCAGCTCCCTGGCGAGTCATGGCGTCTCTCTCCAAGTAGGCATGACATCGCCTACAAAATCAGACTTGGCCTCACCCTGCCTGAAAGCAACTCTCTGCCCAAGCTAGGAGTATCTAAGTTAACTTCTAAACTCAGTACCAAGCCCATTGTTAATTGGCAAGTTAATCGTGTGAAAATGCTGACTGAACGTCACTCATAAGTACTAGCCTTTTAGTTAAGCACATTTGTAGGTGGGGCATATATAAGCACAAACCAGCTTCAGGACAAGTTGGAAATTGAGCTCTGGTAGTCACATTGTCCCCAGATTACAGCTGACAGTAGATGTTCACCAAAGCTATATAAACTTTCCCAAAACATGTACAACCTGGTAAATACAATGAAATATGAGATATATGCCTTTTAACAGTGCTGGAGAAACTTGGCTTTCCCTCTGTGTTTGTGTATTCAAACCACCTTTCTGCTTTTCACCAGATTTTGCACATTTTTATAGGACTGTAATTAAGTTGTATTAAAATTTGCATTAAAAGTAAAAAAAGAAGCTCAATTCTGTGTAATTTCACAATAAAGTATCATATAAGGTCAATAAACCAAGTTCCCCTTATCATCACGATTAGTTCATAGAGAAGTCTTTTAAGTAAATTGTGTTACAATCCTCTAAAATTAAGTTATTGGCCCAATTCTACTTTAAAATCCAGCTCTATGACATTCCATTAATTTCCTTGAAGTTTGCTTCTCATTTGTAAAGCAAGATAAGAATCAAATCCAATGTTGTTTGCAGCAGAAGGTTAGATAAGACTGAAAGTATCTCTAGGCCTTTGTCTATGGAAACAAGTATTCTAAATCACATTGACTCTTGCAAAAGTATTGGGAATTACTATTAAACAATAGCTGTATTGCCTTAATTTCACTTCTTTGGTCTTATACTATAAGTCCTTCACAGACATCTAAGGATGTAAAAGCAAATGTATCAAATCAAACCATAGATGGTCCAGTTCCCTCTCTCTGACAGTGGCCAACAATGGATCCAGGGAAGTGTACATGAAGAAAGCAGCCACATAGTGGCACGTTCCTAGCAGGCTCGTACAGTCTACAGCAATCTTTGGTTCACTGATTTCCTAATGAAAAAACATGAATTTGTTTCTTATGGCAGAGTACTCAGAGTAATTAGATTGAAATGTTGTGGAGTTATAAGGGTATACAACCAACAACAATAGGTTTATGGTTGTTTTTTACTATTTTTTTTTTTCTGTAGGGCCTGGCAAAACACTTGATTTAAGTATCTACCTGTCCTTGTGAAGTGCAATTATGTTTAAAAATATGACATTTTAATGGCAGTACTGCTTTGCTTTATGGAAATAACAACACATACAGAAAAATAAATGCTTTTGAAAGATAAATGGCACTTGTACTGAAGTCTACTTGCAGTTATTGAATTTTAATTCCCATTATTATTGGTAACATAAATCATATTTAGTGTAATTACATTAATATTTAGTATCAGTAATGTTTATGTACAAATTTTAACTTTTATTGTAAACTTTAAAAGCTGTGTTTTTCACATTAATACACTCAAAAAGTTTTAGATGCCTTTATTATTCACTAAGAAGGTTCATGATTGTTTACTGTCTATATAATGCCTCAGGTGCAGAGTGTATGGACAATACTTTACAAATACAAATGTAGACAAAGTTCCCACCCTGAGAAATTTGCAACCTATTTTGAACAACCTCAACAACACCAATTTAAGGATTAGGCACACAAATAGATGCAAAGGGACAGAAGAGGTCAAAAAGGTCAGCTGAAAGAGGCAGGATTTAATAGGAGACTGAAAGCTCACTTGGTTCATAAGTAAAAGAGAAAAAAACCCCAAAAATGAAAGCGCAAACTTGTTCTGAGCAGAAATACTGTCACGCAAAACTTTAAAATCTTGTTCTGAAATCTGAATGTTTGGGAGATCTGGGGAGGCCAGACTCACTAACCTCCACAAAATTATTGAGGCAGGGATTGATGAGCAGATGAACAATTAATATGTAAAAACATTTTCCTGTGACCTAAATTCATAGAATTATAGAATGGTAGGGTTGGAAGGGACTTGAAATTAGGTTGACAAAGTAATTCCCAAGTTTGTATCTTTTACCATGCTAAAAACAAGTGAGAATTGCATGATTAGCATTTTAATTTGCTCTAATCTAATCTAATCATTGCTATTTACAACCTGCAGGAAAAATCTGAGTAATTGCAGAGAAACCACGCTTTTGCATTCCTTTCTCTCAGAAATAAAAGACTAAACTTGCAGAGCAGTCCTAAACCAGCTTTTTTCCCTCAACACACATGCAGCCGGGCTTGCACTCTCCCTAATCTTTGTACTGGCTATCTTTGGTGTGTGAATTCATTCTCTGTCCCTGCTTAGAAGGCCTAGGCTGTGCCTGGTAGCCAGTATAGCACACTGGAGCAGCATCCTTTTCCCAACAGCCAAGTGACGCTTCAGGCAATGTTGGGTTCTGTCATCCAGGAGCTGCTAAACAGCTGGGACAGGGGACTCTGGAAACCTACCCATTCTCCCAAGGCCATCCAGATGTAGGTGGGGCACACACAGCCACGCATTTTCTGGTGTGGCAGCTGAAATTTCTTTCTAATCATTTGAAGTACTGCCAGCTTATATGCCATCTAAAATCACCTTTTCACCTCAAAATATATTGCAGATCACAATTCTTTTTTTTCATGTCACAACATTTATGACTTGATTTTAGAGTGTCGTTTTGGAGATTTTAAAAAGAATTCCTCGTAATAATTTTTTTTTTCTGGTTAGTCTCCTACCTTCTCAGCATTAGCAATTGATTTTAACAACTTTTTTAGCTAACCTGCAAGGTACTTACAGTAGAAACAATGAACATGTCAGGTGAGTGCCAAAAGTGTTGTGTAACATCAAAAAGAAAATATATAGTTTTCTAGTTTGTCAATATCATTCCACTTTTTCATCTTTTGGTAGCAAACTAATTTTATATAATAAACCAACTCACATAGGTTGATTCAAATGGTGTACAGAGATATAAACAAATTAAATCCCCTAGGTAAAAGAAATGCTGCATTATAATAATCAATCTCCTGGAATTTATTTTGTTGGAAAAGTATGAGAAATGGAACAAATGCTTGTAAAATGCTAATGAGTTCCATTAACGGGCTGGGTGAAGGATATGCAATGCTGGATGGTGTGCTAGACTACAAGATACATTTGTAATTGATTTTTGGTATTTTATTACCTTCTTTAGATACTTTGAAAGAAATACGAAATAACGTGAATGTAAATTGTAACTGGACATCAATATAAAGCTTAAACTTTACAAAAAACTGTCATGTCTGAAATGCAGTTAGTATTCTGACAGAAAATAGGAGTCTGTTAAATCATGCATTTTCACACAGCTGTCTTCAAAACATGGATGGATAACAAAAAAATCATGAAACCAGAAGATAAAAAAGTAAAAACAACAAAGATGCTTTTTTAATTGTTTTTCTCTGCTGTCATTCAGACCATGGTTGGAAGGCTGAAATTTCAGCTAATAATTACAGAGACTTATTATTTTTTATAATCTGGTATTCATATGACAAACGAAACAACAGAGAAACAATTTAGAATGAACAATAGCATATAGTTGAACATATATACTTCAGAGGACACAAACACACACATGAAATATGCTTACTTCCTACGGTAGTCAATGAAAGGAAGTCAATATAATATAGTACACACTTGCATTTCCCACAATATACTGTGTATGTAGAAAAAAAAGAGCCATGGAGTAGATATTATAGATAGTTTTTTTGCAGATTTTCATAGCGACTGTGTTGGTATTTTGAACCGGGTTAGAAAAAATTCAAACAAGATGAAATGGGAAGAAGAAAGGCTGAAAAAAAAAAGAATACAGGATTCAGTTAATGGCTCTTGAAATGAAGGCAAACAATGTCCACATTGCCAAATCACAAGTACAGTCTCTTGCCTTGAGCAAAACAAAACAAGCCCAGACAGCCCCAGAGCATAATCCTGTGAAGCTATTGACCTGGCAGAGATAGTGCTTCAAATACAGGGCTAAGGAGGAGCAAGAACAGCTGCAGCATACGCCTCAGTTCTGACAAGTGGCCTTAAACACCCCTACTGCACTCTGACCCAGCTTGGATCTCTCCTTTAAGAACTGAAGCTGTTTCAAGAAGTCTGCAGCAGAAAAACAAGAATAATGGACTAATAAATTACTCTGTCATTGACAAAGTATCCATAAAAGCAGATAATCAAGCATTATCTATACTTAGTTTAACAATGCAAACTGTTTTGAAAACAGTGTTAAACGGGCTCAAAACTATTTCTCATTTGTGCAATTAATAAAAATAAAAACCTTCAATGGAAGCGGCACCTTCTACACTGAGCTCAGGTCCCATGCCAAGAAACACAACACTTGCCCACATGTTCCAGTTTCTCTCAGTAACATTCTAACCCAGTCTGAACTCTTGTTTCAGAAATAAGGTGATTTATGTGATTCTGCGAAAAGTCTCTCTCAATCACCCAAGGCTGGCATAGGGATGACTTCTTTGACTTTGGAACTGCACCAAGTCTCCATAGTTGAGGTCGATCCCTACAGGTCTGAGTAAGCTTTGCAAAGCTGGAGTCCCTCTGATAAAGCAAAAAACTGGGCATGGTGAGCCCTGACATTTCCATAACTTTCCCATATATCTGTGCCCCTTTCTTTTCTTTCTTTCTTTCTTTCTTTCTTTCTTTCTTTCTTTCTTTCTTTCTTTCTTTCTTTCTTTCTTTCTTTCTTTCTTTCTTTCTTTCTTTCTCTCTTTCTCTCTTTCTCTCTCTCTCTCTCTCTTTCTTTCTTTCTTTCTCTCTCTCTTTCTTTCTCTCTCCCTCTCTCTCTCTCTTTCTCTCTCTCTCTCTTTCTTTCTTTCTTTCTCTCTCTCTCTCTTTCTCTCTCTTTCTTTCAACACATCCAATAAACAGAGAAAGAGAAGCACAATTTCCATCACATTGACCCAGGGAACAGGGATAGCTGCTATAGGAGAAAGCCAGGAGATGGCATTACTTTCTGTCACCTCTTTTCTGGTTCACTAGAGGGGAGTCTGATTCCAGTCAAAATGGGGATCATGGGGTGGATTTCCAGCAAAGTTGGAGACAGTGAGCGCAGACAACTGAGGCAGCAGGTGAACACAAAACCTTGCAAGCTGGGAGGAGGATGAGGGTCAGAGAGAAACTGAGATTTCTGTTATCAGTTTTTTTCTCTGTGCAATCTTGTAACAACATGGGAAAGCTGGGTTTAGATTAGGGGGTGATGTATGTGTCTGTGAATGTAAAATTTGTAAAGCAGTCTATGCCTGGAAATTATGACAAAAGCATATATCAGAAGTTGTCCTATTATGTCTTCTTAAGGGTATCTATGAGATATGTTTATTGTGTCTCTGTCTGAAGCTGTGACACTTCCTCCCAAAGACAAAGGATGCCTCCATGCTTGATAGGTGTGGAATCAGGACTGCAAATTCTAATGTTGAAAGGAGTAAGGTAACAGGAGAGAGAAGCTAGCAAACATTTTAAAAAAATATTTTAATATTCCTAAAGTATTTCCTCACTTTCCTTTGAAAATTATTAGTATCATATGAATTATGAGAAAACTCACCTGTTATTTTCAGACTATTGTAGTTCAATGTACATGACTTAAAGATACTTTAAGAGTCTTACTTTAGTAAGAAAATATATAATTGAGATTTTCAAAAAGGATTTCTGTCCTAAAGAAGCTATGTTGCCAGAAAATATATATTCTTGCAAAGAGATTGTTTACACAGGCTGTTTGTCAGGTTGTTTACTGATTAGCAAGCAGTAACTTCAAGGTTAGCAGCTGGGAAATCAGATTGATATTTAAAGAGGAATTCCATGACAGTTTTTTGAAAGCAGGTATTTTTCTTGCTTTCATGCCTATATTGTAAAAATCTGTAGTTGATGCAAAACTTTTGATCAAAATTAACAGAAAAAACATATGTTGGTAGTTCTATGTAAGTAGGTCTAGGTAAATCTTACTGATCTGTGAATAAAACTGATAGATAGAGCAATGCAGGAGTCACTGATCTTGTTTTGTCTGTTGTTCTTTTTAGTAGAGTAAGATGAGAGTTTGCAGATCTAATATTTGAAATCATAAAGGAGTTTAATGATTATTTTTCTGAATCTTGATGTGAAATAAAAAGATCAAAAGCTTTGAAGTATTAAACACAATTAGGAAATACTACAGCAGATGAAATTTCCTCATGAATCTGAAATATCTGATAAAATATTTCTGGCATATACATACTACTATTACCATTTCAAAATCTGGTCTTGCAGAAGTGAGAGGCAAGGCAAGCTTCTGTGCAGTGACTACACCTACAATGAATAATCCAATTGCAAGAGCACGTGAGTCACGTTAAGATTTCATTCCCCTGCCTGTTCCTTGGCATGGAGGCTTTAGGACATGTTCTGCTACCCAGGGGAAGGTGTGGCTGCTGCCTTCATTTTTTATAAAATAAAAGTATCGATGTGGTCGGAGTTGACTAATGAGCTCAGTTATAACTCGATCAGAACTTTGGTAAAAAAATTATTTGGGGGAATGATACAGAATTGTATTCTGATATATCACAAAAGCATTCCCCAACAGCTTATTGGAACTTTAATTAGTCTCACTGGAATATGTGGCATGATTACTCTAAGATGGTACTCAGTTCTGGTCCAGTGCTAAGGAAGGTAACAGAACAGCTATAGAAGTGGCATCCCAATTTCCCACTGAAAGGAAAAAAATCACATCCATTATCAGGTAGAAGGAGCACTAGAATACTCTTCTTCTAACAAAGATGGCCAAAATTCTTCCCAACTTCAAAGAGTACGCCAATAAATGAAGAGAGGGTTGGCTCCCTGTCAGCCTCAGAGATCCCTACATCACATCTCCTGGACAAAGCACAGTTCTGCTGACAGACTTCGCACTGTGAAAAGTGATCTTTCCCCACCAATGCAGAGGGAAACATTTTTTAGGATAGTTTAGCCTTTCAATTATCTTAGCCTCGTATCTGTTTTCCTTTGGTGTTAGGGTACATTTATTAAAAAAGGAAAATGCCTATGAGTCTATTGCTTACAGACTTACACCTACAAGGGCACCAAGCACTGAGAATGTCAGAGTTCATAGGAAGAAGTAAGAAGTGTAACAAAATCAGTGTGGAAATGAGAATCGAGAGAGAAGTGGAGGCAAGGAGACAGGACATTGCACGCTTTCAAGTAGATGATATTATACATTTTTAATCTAAAACTTCAGTAGTTACTTCTAGTAAGATTGAAAGAATGGACTAGGCTTTCTGAAATTAACAGCATCATCACCTTTATGTTGAAAAATCCCAGTTTCAGATGAGACAGAAGATTTGCACACTTAACTACAGCTAAATATATGACTGGCAGAATTTCTATGGAAGCCAACCTCTAACCACAAAGTCAAGAAATGAGGCAAATCCTAAAACTTTACTTTTCTCTCTCTGATTGGCAAAATTTTTACTGAATATCTATCAGACTTAGCCCAGGCTGATTTAAAATCATTGTGGCACCTGTCATAAGGATTTGTAACACTTTGGATAAAAGGGATATTTAGAAATTCTGCTAGACTTGCCACAATCTGCACTTGTGTTTTGAAAAGCCCTAATGTTGACGTATAATATAATAGGCATATCTTCATATACCAATTTCTAACCACTCTGTTGCATATGTGCAAATAAACCCAGTAAGCACAGGTATATTGATGTGCATACCTGAGTGTTAATGTAAATGGACTAATATAGACTTCTGTTACAACACTTCTTTACTTGCCAAGATGAACAGCTGTAGAGGGAATACACGATGAAAATACTTACTTTCATGAGGATCATAAGTGGGCATTCCTATTATTTTGAAGGTTGTATTTTTCTAGTATTGGATACCTTTCTCAAAATTGTTTTTTTTTAATCGTAGTCAGCTGCTGCACACCTGTTGAGATGGACAAAAATCTGACTCTGAAATACAGCTACACACTACAATAACATACATTTAAAAGTTGATATGTAACATTGCTTAGTAAGCATGAGAAATGACTTCTTCAACATTGTTTCAAAGGCAGGGTGTAATTGACATTTTCCCAAGGGAGAGGGTAAATATTATTCTGTGGTTTTATCTCATGTCTGGGATCATCACTTCCTCAAAACTGCTATCCCCAAAACTTTTAACATATTGTGTATAGTCCCCTGATTTTTGTACTGGACATATATATTTCTGTCCTTCTGTGGTGAGTGAGGAACCCAAATGCTACTTTTACCTCCTATCATGCAGAGATTAGGGAACACGAGACCTACTTTTGTATAAGAATATATGTCCTTTTTAGAAAATGATACAAATTTACAAGTATACTGTAACTGCTTACTGAAGACCAAGCATAGAAGCAGACAATTATGAAAAGCAAGAATATAACTGTAATCTGACTTCAGTTTCTGAAATTCAGTGCTTCAACCAAATGCAGTGCCATATAGAAAGAGATAATTTTCCCATTAAATATTTTCCCATTACAAATTATCCTGTTTATCCTTAGATAAAAGATAGCTCTAATTTTTGTGCTGTGCCTAACATCTCTAATGACTTGATTTACATTAACAGTAAAAATATCTGCTTAATTTACAATACTCTTATGATAAGACACTAGTTTTCTTATCTCTAATAAGGCTAGATTATTGATCAAATGTTACTCCCAATATTACATTGAAGGTGTAATCATTTGCCTATGTTTTAATTGAAAATCTATTTACACCATAACTTCTTGCCTGTAATCTCTAATTTACAAGACTCTAAAATGGCAGATATCTGTGAACCTCTTAATATATTCACATTTCTCTAACAGTGAGAAGAGACATACAAAGGAAGAGACAGAATCTAGACTCATATGTGCCTAATTTCAAGACACTTCAGAATATTTTTCATTCCTTAACTTTTGTTGTCATCAGTCATATGAATTTAAAATACAATTATTACAAAAATTCCTCAATCCTTCTGTGACTTTAAGGTACTCTGGTTATGGTTTCCAAAGAACCATTGCTTTTTTCATCAGTACTCATTTAGTTTTTTTTTTATTCTGGTGATTATAAAAAAGGTAGATATTTCACAATGATTTCTCTCTGTCACTAGGTACACATGTTCTGCTCATATCTTATGCAGCTTTGTACGTTATGCAATACAAAAATATTTGTTAAGCATATGTAAATAATCTTCTTTAATTCCCTAACCAAAAAATTGTCCTAATCTTGAAAACATTTAATGATGTGCATAACATCTACTAGTTATCTTAATGATTTCCAGTTCAGCACGTGAATAAATGTTTTCAAAGCTAGAGGATAAGAGTGTGCTTGAAATTAAATTTTATTAATATTCATGGCATATAATATACGAAAAGCATAAATTATAATATGAGTTATGTATGAACTTGCATGTGTGCAGGCTTGTAGCCTGCATGAAACATCAATAACAAATTAATTTCCATACCATAGGACTGGCTCCTTGCAAGAAAACCACTTCAACTCTCTGTGATTCCTGTAACTATTCATCTGACACTGGAACAAACTTTCAAAGCAAGAAGTCAGTATATAAAAGCATGTAAATATAGAATGTAGGCTTATTACCAATAAAAAACCATAATTTTTCACATTAAGTGCTTTACATAGAGTCTTCATTCCCACACCTCAACAATAAACTCAAAGAATACTGAAGAAATATCTGTTCTCCAAAGCCAATTAATTTTTATACATTACCAGAAACATATAATGAAACTCTTATAAGATTTCTTTACTCTCAGAAGCATTTAAGGACATAAATATTAGTGAAAAATGTCTTGCAATAATAGATCCACTATGTAAACTCAGTTATTGTGCACATTTCTTTTAAAACAATATAATATAAATGGGTTTTTTTTCTGACTACAGGAAAAAATTTCTAAAACTCCTTTGCAATTTCAGATTATTTACACTGCAATTTAAAAACAAACAAAAGGAAAAAAGCTGCAATCAGTTTTTGATCATAGACCCACCCAGGTCCAGTCACATGGCTTGTCATATTAAAACATTAATTATTACACTATGTTTTCATCTTTTATATATATATAGATAACTATATAAAGTTTTAGCAATATGACTCTTATTCAAAAGCATTAACCTATCATAGATCGAAAGGCCAGAAGAGACCATTATTTCACAAAGGCCAATCTTTGTAATCTGCTTCTATCCCATAACTATTATTTGAAACACATTAGTGTAAAATAATAAATTAAAAGCACAGAAGGCGCTGACTATTAGGACTAGGCCACTTTGAATGCTTTAACCATTAATCTTCTTGATTCCTCCATTCCTGTCCAAGCAGGGCCCAGCCTCAATAGCAAAAGTGGCTCAACCCCAATTAACCTGATGTTTAGGGCAGCTGCAGAGTGAATTAAAAAAAATAAAATATAGTCTTAACTTCACTAAGGCTGAGAAAGGTATTGATTTAGGATTCCCTACTACTATATTAGTTAACTACATGCCTGCTTGGCTTGGTCTTATGCTTCTGTTGATGGGCTTGGGCATCTCTGGAAAGAACAAGCTCAGTATTAATTTATCCAATTCAGACTAGGAGAAAAGGAAAATTTTGAAGTTCTTTTTCTTTAAATATGTTATAGGTCAACATTAATGGTTCAAACACTTCATGGCAAATTCTTTTAGTATTTTTGATACAAGATGTAAAACTGAAGATGTAAAACTGAAGATGTAAACTGGAGGACTTGGTGAGTGGGGGGAGAAATGACAAAGAACAAGCCATCTTGTCTAGCAGAGATACAAGGCAGGGCAGGGAATGCAATGATAAGTGTCACTCAGCTGTACACCATGATGAGATGCATAATGCTGACCACCCTGAGGGAGTTTCAAATCAGGGAGGATCCACTTGCATCCATCCAGGGAAACCTGTGTGTTTGAGTAAGCCCCTGTGTTGCCTCTACACCAACACACACAGCCTGGGGAATAAGCAGGAGGAACTGGAGATGTGGATGCAGATGCAGGGCTACGACATCGTTGCAGTTGCTGAGACGTGATGGGACAGCTCACATGTCTGGAGTACAGCCATGGAGAGCCGGCTCTATGTTTTCTTTAGGAAAGACAGGCCATCAAGGTGAGAAGGTGGAGTTGCCCTCTATGTGAGAGAGCAATTAGTGCCTTGAGCTCTGCCTGGGTGTGATGAGGGGTAGGTTGAATGTTTTTGGGTGAAAATTAAGGGGCAGGGTAAGGTAGGTGATATTGTTGTAGGCATTTGCTACAGGACACCTGATCACGAGGAGGAAGTAGATGAGACCTTCTATGAACAGCTGAGAGCTGCCTCACAATCACAATCCCTGGTCCTCATGGGGGACTTCAAGCAACCTGATATTTGCTGGCAAAGCCACTCAGCCAAGCACACACAGTCCAGGAGGTTCCTACAGATTGTTGATGACAACTTCCTGTCACAGGTGGTTGAGGGACCAATGAGGAGGGGTGTACTGCTGGACCTTCTGCTGACAAATAAGGAGGATCTGGTTGGGATTTTGAAGGTTGAAGACAACTTTGGCTGCAGTGACCATGAGATGATGGAGTTCAAGATCGTGTGTGGAAAAAGCAGGGCACCAAGCAGGATTGTGACCCTGGATTTCAGATGAGCTGAGTTTGGCCTTTTCAAAGACTTGCTTGGAGGTATCTCCTGGGATAGGATTATAGATGGCAAAAGTGCCAAGAGAGCTGGTTGGTCTTCAGTGCCACTCCCTCGAAGACCAGGATCAGTGTATCCCCACATGAAGAAAGGCAGGAAAAGGAGGCAGGAGGCTTTCATGGATGAGGAAGGATCTGCTGGGACACGTCAGGCAGAAAGCAGTCATCTATGAGAGGTGGAAACAGGGGCTGACTTCTTGGGAAGAGTATAGGAACATTGTCAGAGCAAGCAGAGGTGCAATTAGGAAGGCTAAAGCCCTTCTAGAATTAAACTTGGCCAGAAAAGTTAAGGAAAACAAGAAGAGGTTTTTCAGGTACATCAGCAGCAAAAGGAAGATGAGGGGGAATGTGGGCATGCTGCTGAACACAGAGGGTGCCCTGGTGACCGAGGATACAGAGAAGGCTGAACTACTAAATACCTTCTTTGCTTCAGTCTTTACAGTCAAGGCTGGCCCTTAGGAAGCCCAGTCCAGCAAGGATAGTAGGATGATCTGGACAACATTAAACTTCCTCTGGGTGGAAGAGGAAGAGGTTAAAGATGTGTTGGCCAAGCTTAACACCCATAAGTCAATGGGACCTGATGCGATGCATCCGAGAGTGCTGAGGGAGCTGGCTGATGTGGTTGGTAATTGCTCTCTATCATTTTTGAATAATCATGGATCACAGATGAGGTGCCTGAGGACTGGAGAAAGGCCTATGTCATTCCAGTCTTCAAAAAGGGCAGGAAGGACGACCCAGGGAACTAGAGGCTGGTTAGCCTCACCTCCATCCCTGGAAAGGTGATGGAACTACTCATCCGGAATGTTTTCACTAAACATATAAAGAAAAAGATGGAAATAAAGGGGAGTCAACATGAATTCACCAAGGGGAAATCCTGTTTGTCCAACGTGATAGCCTTCTATAAGTGCATATCTGGCTGGTTAGATGAGAGGAACGCAGCACATGTCATCTACCTTGGCTTTTGACAGTGTCTCCCATCACATCCTCATCAGAAAGCTCAGGCAGTGTGGCTTGGATGAATGGACGGTGAGGTGGATCGAGAACTGGCTGAATGACAGAACCCAGAGGCACAGAATTCAGATGGTACAGAATCCAGCTGGAGGCCTGTGGCCAGTGGTGTTCCACAGAGATCGGTTCTAGGGCCAGTCTTGTTCAACATCTTCATCAGCCAATGTGCCCTCATGGCCAAGGAGGCCAATGGCATCCTGGGATGCATCAAGAAGAGTATGACCAGCAGGTCAAGGGAGGTTCTGCTTCCCCTCTACTCTACTCTACTCTACTCTACTCTACTCTACTCTACTCTACTCTACTCTACTCTACTCTACTCTGCCCTCGTGAGGACTCATCTGGAGACCTGTGTCCAGTTCTGGGTTCCCCTGTTCAAGAGGCACAGAGAACTTCTAGAAAGAGTCCAGTGAAGGGCCACCAAGATTATCAGGGAACAGGAGCATCTTCCTTATGAGAAAAAGCGTTGGGAATTGGGGCTGTCTAGTCTAGAGAAGTGGAGCCTGGGTGGTCTCATTAATATTTACAAGTATCTAAATTGTGGATGTTGGGAGGTTGTGGCATCTCTTTCTTCTATTCTGTCTTTTGACAGGACAAGAGGTAATTGGATGAAACTGGAACACAAAAAAAATCCATTTAAACATAAGAAAAAGATATTTTACCGTTCAGGTGAGGGAGCCCTGGCACAGGCTGCCCAGGGAGGGTGTGGAGTCTCCTTCTCTGGAGGTCTTCAAGACCTGCCTGGACACATTCCTGTGTGACCTGATCTAGGTGGACTTGCTTTGGCAGGGGGGTTGGACTAGATGATCTGTAAAGGTCCCTTCCAACCCCTAATATTCTATGAGTCTAAAAAAATTTAAGTTGTATATCACCTTTGAAAGCCAGAGGGTAACTTTTGAAGCTGTAACTTCTAGTCAGTAACTTTAGCTATGGCTGATTATGAATGTTTTGAACTAGAGATTCAGTGACCAAGGATAATTATAAGAAGAATTAATTTTGTTTTCAGAAAATATTCAATATCAGAAACAGTATTTTTTTTTTTATTCTGTATAAATAGAATGCTTTCCTAAGAGAATGCAAAAATAATAATTTAGTATTCATACAAAGTATTTTCAAGACATTAGCAACTTCAGAATCGTAAGGATAAGTCAATTTATAAATATAAACAAAAGATATTTGGAGAATGCTGATACTGAAATATTAATGTAGTAAAAAATAAATTAGAAATTTGCATTATGTGTTGAAATTATATAGAGCAACTCAGGTACATTTTCTCAACACCCCCTTAATCATTACAGCTCACAGATTTCTGTGCAGTTATAGTCTGTAACACAATAATTACAACATAAACATTTAAAAATTATTTAGATATCATAATAGACAATAGCAATAATAATAATATTGACTTTTCTTTTGGGGGAAAATTCTTACAAAAAATATTTAATCTGCTTTTCTGTTTTATTACTCTTTTGACAATAGATAGATACTCTTTTAATATTAACCTTTTCCAAATGACAACATTTTTTTTACAAACAGTTATACTTGTGTAGAATTATTTTTTGGATAAAGGAAAGTTAATATATTTGGCCAAAAGAAATATTTTGGAAACTTTTGTTACAATGGAAAGCCATTCTGTGATGAAGTGTTTACAGGAAGAAATCTGATGAAGAGATGGTACTTGAAAGGCAAATAGCTGTGGTATATCTGATGTGAATATGTAATCAGTATGTTTTCTGTTCAATGTCAGATTTTAACTATTTTCTATCCAATATAAGCTAACATGGATATGTAATTTTTACTTCCACTGAAAGATAATTTGTGATTTCATATAACAAGAAATTACATATATTCAAGCCGAACTGTCAGAAGATGCATGAATGCTAAAATAATACCTAATGGAACATGTACACATACTAAACATAGAAGATTTAAGCAAAAAAAATGCAATGGGAAGTCTAGCTTTTGCACTGAAGTAATATACTGCCAAGTAACACTGCGTAACAGCAGCTTTTAAAAATAATGGCATAGGTGGAAAAAGGAAATAAATAGTGAAATAAATAATGAGTTGTTTTCAAATGAGACTTTTGTTATAAAGCCAATCTTTAAGCATTTGCCTTCACCTTCCTGAAACTGAAACCATGGAAATAGCCTGTTATGTTGAAATGACATTTGAGATTCTTATGCATAATAGGATTCTGCTTATTTTGATTTTATCAGGTTTCTGATAATACTATGATAGATGATATTGCTCATGTTAGTAAGGCATTGAAAGGAACTTACATAGAGCAGCTCCATATTTCATAGGAATTTGATTTACTTCAGGTGTGAAAAAATTCTTATTAAAAAGAATTTTTCAGACAGGTATGTCTGAATAGTAGTTTTTGACACAGAAAAAAAAGGGAAAGAAAAGATTATGACCCATAGATGTTAAAGATACGCCTAAGAAGTGAAAGTTAGGTGAATTTTGTAAAAGAAGTGTGCATTGAGCTAGGTTTTTAATGCTGTCCACTCTTTATAAAAGTCAAAATCATAACTACTTTGCTCTTGTTTTCCTTACCATTGCTTGATCAGTTGATTGATGCTGACCCATAAACATTTCTTTTATATACCTACATGATTGCCCTAGCGGAGAGACAGGTGATTGGGAATTTCCCACAAATATTCTAGCGACACCTTGAAGGAAGGGCTTAACTGGTTGTGGTTGGTATTCACTCAATTGAAACCATTAATCACTGGAAATGAGGCAGCCCTCAAAGATCTGCTTTTGTCATGTTGCTCTGCATTTGCAGGAAGTATATTCTAAATGTTACTTATAAGTGCTGTAAACACAGCACTAGAAGTTTCATCTTTTTTTTCTTGAGGACTGCTGTACCACCCAGCCACATCAGAGTCAGCCTTGGAAACAGGGAACCTTATTGGCTCTACCTTCTTACTGCTTTTGTAGAAAACCATCTCTTAAAACTTTAGTGGTGCAGACTCTGTTTATTTGAATGCAGTTGGTGCTGTTATTGCACCACAGTTGTGTATGCCTCCACCACCGTCATCTGTGCTGGCCCTCCACTGCCTGCCCAGGCAGGGCCAGCTAGGGTGCCTCTGAAGTGGGAGAGGAAACCTCATCCCCTCTTGTACACCTACACAAAGACTGGTCATATTTCACATACACAGAAATTAATGGCTTGGGGAAAAAGCCGACTTCAGCCACAACACTTAAGCTAAATTTATGTAGATTGTTTTTCACCCATACCAAGTATTTTGCTGTTTTAGCTATAATCATTGCCCACATTCAAACGCAATTGCTCACAGTGCTTTGAGGTCCCGGTGCAAAAATCTCACAGCTGGGTGAGGTTCAGCTTTCTCACCAAACTGGCATGACTGAGCTTGCCTTGCTGAACTCATCAGAAACCATATCAGTTGCTGCAGCTTTCTTAAATTGATTCAAAACATGTCTTCACCAATCAAATGTATCTGTACACAATATATTCTGGATTATATGTTCTACGTTGATATATTTTAGAATTAAATTGAATGATACTGTACACTTAAAAATTTTTGTCAAGGTGTTCTGCTGTTGAAGAGTGGAATATTCAGATGTGTTATAGCACATTCAAAAAGAAGATAAGCTTTGGTTATATGGTTCCTTGTGGGAACCATATATGTGTGTATATATACATATAATTCCCTCAGTTGTACTGTAAGGAGACAGTTTCACTTTCACCCATATGCTTGAGGTACATGGGGAGTTCGATGCTGTCATGTGACTAAACATGTTCACATGAAGATCAAGCAAAACCATGAGAAAACCCATCTAATATCCTGTCTTTTTTTTTTTTCTTCTGCTTTTTTTATTTGATTTTTTATTTTTCTAGCCCAATTCAGAAGATGTGCGCATGCCAGATTAGGCATGACCCTTACATTTGCCTTCTGTAGACAAGCCAACAAGTCTAACCCAAACTTTCTTTTCCTCAGAGTCTATTTACCTTCTTACAGACTGGAAACTAAGTCTAAATCAGTTGGACTGCTGAATAATGTGTGACCACTGTCTTGACCTAATTCTGTGGTGCCCTGTTAGCCAACAAGGGACTTCGATTCACTTGTAGTTTCCAAGGAGAGAAAAAGGCAGTTGTTGCCATGAGGCCAGTAGCTTTATATCAGCTGAGGAGGCAAACTGCCTCCCTGTTCCAGTTATAACAAAGCTCTAGGAGCCTATATTAAACAGCCACAGGAAAGAAGTGCTGAGAGCTTTTTGAGCTGTACAACCAACACTAAACTACCTGTTTTTCTTGTTTGGAAGAGGAAAGGGCCATGAGTTTTGGTATGGAGTAGTCCACTCCTCCTTGCTGAACATGCACTGGGATCATCATGGAGCTTCTTTCCAGCCTGTTAATACCACTCCCAAAATAGGGAGAGGTGCTGGCTACTGGGTGAGGTGAGGCGAGGCACTCCTGTCTGGCCTGGGGCTGAGACTCCATTAGCCAAACACTCCCTGCTCAGGGAGAAAGAGCTCATTAGTAAGGAAAGGAGGTGAAAATACACATTAAAAAGGCCTAAGGTATTCCTCCTCTACCGTCCATTTTCTCTCTCTTGTTTTTTTTTTTTTTTTATTTGGTGGGTACACTTTGCAACTTCTCTCCTTGTTTTTGTATTTTTGCTTTTGTGAATCATGACCCTAGCTTATGCTGTGACATTTGTAAAATTAGAATCAATTTCTTTTCCAGCACTGGAAATATTTTTTTTAGAAGCTCTTTTTTTCAATGTAGTTTTGTTTAACTTTGGTTCATTTTTCCTACCTCCTGCTTATTTTCATATTTCCATATTCTTTGCTCTATTCTTTAAAAAAAATCATTATTTCCTTTTACTTCTTGCCCAATCTTTTTACCTTATTTACTTTGCTTACTTATTCCTTTTTTCTTTTTTTTCACATCTATCAGCTCTTCTCACACACTCCTCTTTAACTCTTTTTGTCCTTCCTCTAATTCCTTCATAGTTATTTCTTTTAATAACTTTCAGGCAGTGTCCTGTATGTCTTGCTCAGCCTTTCAAGCCCTGGGGAGGAGAGAAAATGAGGAAGGAGAATGACTTGAATACACTGTCGTCCTACAGGAAAAAAAATTGCTATCTTCGCAAAGTCCATAAACACAGTTTGACTGACTCACTGTATGCCATACTGAGTAGCAACCTCCTTTCCTAGGGTAATGAAAGCCTTGAAGGGATGGTGGTTCCCTGAAGAATGAAAACATGAAAGAGGACTTCCCCAAAGCCATTGGGTGGAGCACAAAGGATGTGGAAAGACTGGAGGGCTGGAGAGTAAAGACTGATGATAGATAAAAGTGAGGAATTCAAGCACCACAAATATCAACAATTGAATGTGTTAACGTTATAAACATTTTGTCCTCCATTGGCCAGTCATCTGTTGAGGTTGATTGAGTCCACATTGTTTCTATGTGTCTGGTTAAGTCCAGTGGTATGAATTCTATGAAAAGAACCAGTTTCAAAGTATTTAATGACATTTAAAGTATTCATGAAGTGATTTAACTGAGAGGTTAGAAAGAATTTCTACTTTTTTTAAAGGTACAGAAGATACTTCAATTTCCATGTCAATACAGGTGCTTCAGCAGATTCTAATGATGTTATTTTCATACAGAATACCTAAACTAATATACAATAGCCAAGCAAAATGTGTGTATACTAGAAACACAGTTCATGTAAGCTTAACTTGAAAAAAAGATTTTTTTTTATTCTTAAGTGTATAAGATACAAACTTCTTTACAGGCTTAGTTTTTACAAAGTAAGTGATGGTATGTAATTTGTAGATACTGTATAAAATACCTTAGTAATGCTACATTACAAAGTATTTTATAAAGTATCTACAAATTACATACCATCACTTACTTTGTAAAAACTATATATCAGGGATCTCCTATGTTTAAACACCACCATCTGTGTCAATAATGTCTCACTTGTACATTTGTAATTTTTATTTCTTTTCCCCTTTTTTTAAATACCAGCTGTTTGGATGGTTTAATAAAAACATGCATTCTATTGATTACTCACTCATATTTTCTTTCCATTCTTCCTACAATCTGATTATCTTGTTTTCAGCGCAGCTCCCTATAATGGAAAATTGTGAAAAATGTGTCTCTTTGTAAGCCACTTTCTCATTTTATCATGTGAAAAAATCATGTAACAGGATTGTAGTCCTCTACAACTGGTTTTGTGGTTTTATTAGTTTTTCTAAAAAAGGGGCACAAAATTATAAAACAAAATCCAGGTCTAATTTACATTTATTTTGCAAAGATCTAGATTTCTATGAAAAGTTGCAAGAAGCAGAGTCAGGCTCATAAGAACAACTGTCATGATAACAAAAGTGATGGTTTATGATATAGCTTGAAATTGGATCTAATGTACAAGTTTAATTCTTGACACAAGGACTCAAGAGTTTCAAGGTGGAGGAAAATCCAGGAAAGTTTGTCCCATCATGGGCAGCTCATGCTGTGTAAGCAGTTGTGCATCCTCATAATTCAGGTCTCAGTCTGCTGGCTCTGTGTATGTCAATGAGAGATATATATGATGATGATATTATAGATGGTATATGATATTCTGATATAACATGAGCTTTGGTCTCCTTAATCTTCACATAATTAACTAAAGCTCTGTTTTGTGGCAGTCAACAATGCAATAACGTACCAAAGATAAAAGCTGCTTAACGTCATTTGCTCACAGCAACACGATGAAGAAGAAAATTAAAACTGTGTTATTTTATTTTTTAAATAAGATATTAATTCTTTTGACTATCAGACAAAAGCAGAGATCAAATGAAGGACAGAAAAGAAAAGATACACAAACCAAACTGATTACAAGAAAGGGTATAAATTAATTAGACTGGGAAGTATTTTGATTTTGCAGTCATCTACCTCTACAATCTCATAAAACATCTACTCTAATAAAGGCTAAACGTGTGCCGAAACTGGCGCACGTGTATCAACTTGTCTGCGCTTACAAATGGAATAATTTAAACAGAACATGGCAAGGGAATTAGAAAAATAAAGAAACAACCACACCTATCCTTGTAAAGCATGTAAAACTGAGTAACATGAAAGAGCATGAGTGAATGAAAGAAAATTGTATGTGTGTCTGTATAAGCTACTTAAGGTGGTAATATTAAATGAATGTATCACTAATGCAAGGTGGATGAGGTGGACCTGGTCAGATTCTTCTTCCCATGACAGAATAAGATCTGATCAACACAATAATTAAACAAATGTTTCACCTATTAATTGCTCTGTTATTGTCAGAGTTTTAACATTTCTTGTGAATTCAAGCCATAATGCTGAGATTTTACAGGAAAATATTTTAGGTTTAAACTTCTAAAATGTCATTATTTTAATGAGGCATATAACCAGGACAAAGACATTCTGAATGAACACTTCTGGGGTTATAATTTTGTCCAAATTGTACACCACACATTGTAGAAGTCCCAAGAGGTCTTCTTTTGTGGTTACTGTAGCCACCAAACCAGAATATCATAACAAAATTCTATGGCACTTGAAATTGATCTCAGCAGGAACCAATCTAAAAACAATCTAAAAACCAATCTGAAAACTAGAGACTCATCCCATTTCAGAATTTCGCCTTGGCAATTTTTAATAGGTTTTCTTTTCAAGGCAGGTATATAGTTGCAGGCTTTAATATAATGCAAATGGAAAAAAAAACCCAAACCAAC
>WBNH01008398.1:0-26702 GCA_013401255.1 Urocolius indicus
GCTTCCGTTTAACTCAAACATCTGCCACTTATTACACTTAGTGCATAAATGTATACTCATATTCACCTGCTTCCCTGAATAAAGTGCTTTCCTAAGCACCTGGCAGGCTCAGCTTCCCATTTGCTTCTATGAGTGGGTTTATTGACATTTTCTACTTTGTCTTTTTACTTTATGCTTTTCTCCAGCACAGTCTCAACCAGCTCCACACACATATTCAGATCTACCAGGCTTTTCCTTTCTCAGTTTTGTGCTGCCTCTGATACCCGTATAATTTATATGTTGGGCATAACAGTCCTTTTTTATAAGCTTTGCTAATTTACTCCTTTAAATCTCGCTTACAAAATTGGTCCTATGTTTGCTTGTTTAGAACGAACACCTTTCTGTTCTAATTTATATTCAAATAGCATGTTCTCACTTATTCTTCTGTGTTATAGTACAGGATTTTCATGAGTAATGCTTTTATTTTTTTTATAGCTGTAATGGTCCAATGCATGAGAGAGTTTAGGAAGCTGAGGTTGAGGTTTGACAAATAGATATAGCTGGGAAGAAAAACAGACAAACAATCATTCTTCAAGATTATACTTAAGAAATTTCCTGGTTTTTTACAGACATGAAGAAGGGTTCATAAACAATTGTAATTTTTTTTTCTTATCAATTAGTTGAATAAATGTTATTGTCTGTCTCTATAAAAATTTACCATACAGATGTTCTAGGCAGAGATAACACTATTTTTGTGTCTTATGAAACTTACAGACCTACTGGACTCATCCCATTTCATCATTACTTTTGCCAACAGATGTTTATTTTTGAGATAAATTGCCTGTCAACATTTTCAATTTTCATAAATTTATAGTGGAATTTTTTTGTGCTGGCATCTTCTACCTTGTTAACAGTTTTCACAAACACTCTAGTGAACCTGTTCTTATTGACAAGAATTAGTACTTTCATATTGCTTTTCATTAAAACAAAATTAAGTACGTGAGGATTGGAAAAAAATGTTAAAGATAGCAGTTACGATATTGATAAAAATATCATACACCTGAAAAACTTTCTGTGTTGCATTTTGAAGAGATAATTTTTCTCTTTTATTAGCAAATGAATTCACATGTGTAACTAAATAAGAAAGAAAAATGTCATAGACTTCAAAATTTTATGATTGTTTTTATTTTAAAGCTAACTGAAGATATTTCTGAGTAGGTTATTTTTGTTTGCAGTTTTCACTAACATTTTATTGTTGAAAAGTTATTGCCAATGTGCTGAGATAAGGTGAACAAGAGATGGTGATTGTTTTTGTTGGCTGTTCCAAGGGCTTAAAAAAGGAAATAATATTTCAGAGTTTTCCGAGTTTATATACCAAGCAGGATGAGGTGTTTCCTGAATAAACAGGGATTTGTACTCCACATCTGCAGAAACTGGCTCTGTGGCTTGGTATAGTCAAGGACTGAGTTTCCTACTTTCCAAAGTTTAAGCTTCCCAGTGAAATTTCAGTTCCTCACCAGTGCTCATTGTTGCAGGTTCCCTGTTTATGGTGCCATGAGCACCCCTTAATGGACCAGGACAAATTGTATTAGGATTATTATGTGCAGAAGCTGCTGCCAAAACTTGTTCTGAAGGCAAAAGGCCTGCTGATTGAGCTTCAGAGCATTATTCTTCTTCTCCTATAAGTTTTATGTAATGCTATGTTTTTCTCTTCTGTGTTCTGCCAGCTTTTTTCCCACATGGTTTCTCAAATCTGATCTAATATCAGAAGAATAGAACATTACAAGTAGAATGATCACTATTCGTGCAGACATAAGCAGCACACTATTGAATTAAAGAAGGGGGTTTTATTCTTGATTCAGTGATGCAATACACTCACAAATTCACCTCACTCCAGGGTCGCAGCATTGCTTGGGGAGAAGTCAGCAGAGCTGAGCCAGCACTCACCCCCAGCACTGCTGCCAGTCCCTCAGCCACACAGACCCCATGGTAGGGGCCAGCCCAGGACAAGACTGAGAAAATGCAAAGAAAACTCTGTCTCTGACTCTGGGACACCCAGGACTACTGAACTAGGAAAAGTGGATCAAAGCTTCTCTTGTTTTCTGCGTCTGACCAAGAAACTGACTACTCTGGCATCTGTGACTGGCATTTTGTATCGCCTAGGAAAACCCTGCAAGAACACTTGTAAATAAATAAAATAGCAAAGTTGGTGTCATTCTAAGTAGACAGTAACTTGGAAATGTTTTCTCACACAGAGAAAAACACTAAAATAGGGTGAAAAATTTGAGTCGAAGCAGAGAGCAGAAGTTGGGACTCCCTTATAAAAATACTGCCTCAGAGGTGTTCAAAGGTATTTAGGCCCTTCACTGAAATCTTACTTAATGGGGATTTGACACTTAAATACCAGTGAGGTTTTGAGCCATGATCAATATTCTCTTAATCACTCACAAAATCTTTAGCCTATTTAGAGAAAGAATGTCTCAGAAGGTCCCCATTTGAGTTCCTGTGCCAGGCCTAATGCCACCATAAAGCTGCAGAGGGTTTTTAAACATCTAAAAGTTTCAGACGTTAAAGCCAAAATTGCATTTTAATGATTCACAGACCAATACATAATTTCTTTTTTTCACAGCTGTTGTTTCCTAAATAACCCTGCTAAAGCAGAATTGCACCAGGAAGTAGAACATACAAGGCCAGCGGAGAGGTTACATATTGTAAATAAGAAGGATATGCTTTTTATTTTAAGAGAAGAATGTTATTTTTTCTGTAATCCCTACATATGCAAGTTTAGCATACTCCCCTTACTGTCTTCACACAACTGTTACTGAGAACTCTTTTTCTTCTACAATTTATATTAAAGTCTGAGGAAAGAAGTTGTCTTTGAAAGGCATCTGGAAGTTACCTAGTTTTTGACTTTTAAGCTCCAAATCACTTAGAAATGAAGCAACAACCCATTATAAGCACTTGTCACTTTTCTGTCTTATCTGAAGTTTCTATTCTCTAGAGTGACTTTTAACAGCACTAAATCAACACCATCTACTCAAGAGTTGGCAATCTAGTATTTTATTTTTGCCAGATGATCTTTCTTTTAATCTGATTCTGTGGAAAGCAGCAGGGTATTTGAGCTCTACAGTTTATCTGCAATAACAATCAAAGCTGTTATTTTCCTTATTCTGTAACAGCGCTGCTTTATCTCATATTGTGGAATTTTCCTTCCCTAACTGGCAGTAGCAGCTCAGGCCAAAAGTTGTGACAATGATGGTGACGCAGAGGAGAACAGACACTTTTGATGGCATTGCCTGAATGTGCTGACTGTACCACTGGAGAAATGTAATAACACTCTACGATAACAAACTTGTTGCCATCTAGCACCTGACTTCAGATGATCTCCTGATCATTTTAATCAATTAGAACTTTGTAGTGGTGGCAGAACAGCTCTGTTTCTTTTACTTAAAATCAAGTAAAGGAAAAATCTCTAAGCTAGAGATTCACTGTAGCAACCTGAGTTTTAGGGGGCGCTGGCAGAAGAGGATGTGCATAAGCCAGGGCTTGAAGACATCAATAGTCAAGGTAAGTAGTACATTAAAATAAGCTTAGGTTTGTAACTTACTGCTCCAGTTCCAATTTCAGGGCGTTAGCTTGAGCCACAGATGAGGAGCTATAGAAAACCCTTAAAACCACACTAACACGGTAGACTAGAGCATTGATTCTGTTACCCTGATACAGGGATAACTGAATTACAGAGAAAAGGGAGCGCAAACATCTCAGGGCAGCAAGGTCTTAGGCAGCTACAACTAGATTTGACATATTCCAGAAACTGTCTCTTCTGGGCATCACGGGTGGAAAGAGTTAGACTGCTGACTGGGATTTACAGCCATGAGCTAGCTTTGTGAAATTTCAGCATGACTAACTGAGGATGTCTCAGCCAACCAGTCAGCTAGGAGGAAAGGATGAAATCAGAGAGAAATTCTTACTTTTCTTTCAGCTTTCAGTAGTTTAGAAAAATTCTAAAGTTTGTTTATGAAAGACTGGTATTTGTAACCTGAGGGGCTTCAGTGCTCTAGCTGCCACTCTTGGCTTGGATACATTATTGTAGTTCTCTTTTAAAATTCAATGAAAGGGAAACTATTGGTACTGCTGTCCACCTCTTCTTTAACAAATGACTATCAGAGGAAGCACAAAATTTGCTTCTCTGCCCTCTTTATCTGGAGCAGGGACAAATCTACCTCTCGCATATCCCAGTTGTGTCTCAACTTCCTTGTTGAAGGTGAGGAAGACAGGAGTTTATTCAGTGCCTTTCTGCTGAAGCTGTGACACTGTGCAGAAAGAAAAAAACAAGACCAAGGGCCAGAGAGGGAGAAGTGAGTAAACAACTGGGAAAGTAGCTCCCCATAACATGCTGCCCAGGAAGAATTCATATACAGCTTCTGTATTTTATTTGTGGATTCTTCAATGTGAAAATGCATAAACAATCCTTGGGGCAGAAAGCACAGCCCATGGGAGGGACCACATCAAATCACTGAAGAACCTCTTTATGTTCCCTTTGTTTATTGTTTCCATGGTTTCTGACTCTTGTGCTCTTTCTACAGTCATTAAGTCTACATGGTGTATTGTGTGCTGAAATCAATATGACCTGCCTACAGTGTGAGCCAGAAGAAAACTATGAGATCAAGATAATGTGTCCATGAGCTAATTTCTTTTTCTTGGCTGTACTCTGGCTTCTTCATGATTTTAGCATTACATGTGCCCCCAAAACTTTTCAGAGCCTATGAACTAGCTGTTACATCAAAATTCATGTAGGGAAATAATATCTTACTGGTAAGTGAAAGCTGTTAAGAGTTAAAATTAGTGTAACATTGTCTTAATGATGTGTTAGCTCACCTCATCTTGGATCAGTTTCTGTTCAAAGATCTGCATAATCTATGAGCATTTCCTCATTGTGTATATGAACTGTGTAACTTCAAGGCCAGCAATTTGCAGCACCTGAGGACAGTAATATCTTGTTGTCAGATATTCAACTCAGGGACTGCTGAGGCAGTGACAGAAGTATCTGATAAACCAGGAACAGGCTAATGAAATTTCACAGTTACAAAGTAGTAACAAGGGCAGCCTGGTAACAGCAGTCTTCTCTTGTGAACTAGCCCTAGAATTTGTCTGCAAATTGTGTTGTCGATTACCAAGTCATTGATAGCTCTCCAAAGTGATAGCAGGATAATCATTGCAGTCAATAACAAGGACACTGTATACAAAGTACAACCCACTTCGAATGCATTCTCTTCAACTATGTCATTGCTGAGCTTTGTGTGGTTGTAGTAAATGTAGTACCTGAATGCACTTGCTGCATTGGTTCTTCAAAGCTCCTAAATGCTTGAACTCTCAGATTTTTGCACCCAAATTGTTTAAGCATACGATGAATTAATTTCATCTGGTGGGATCAACATCTGAACTTAGTTTAGTTAGGTACCTAACTGACTTATGTAGGGTTTTTAGATATCACTCACTTTGGCACACGTTTACATTCTACATAGCATCCACATCTACACTTTAGTCAACTGAGTGAGTTTCTTCTGATGAGGAACTGACAGAATAAGTTTGTCACCTCTTAATGATGAAATAGCCACGTAAAGCTCTGATTTCCTGAGTTCTTTCCACTAACTGTAAAGATTAACTCTTACATCTAATTTTCTAACATAATGTTCTCTAAATGACTAAAGTTAGTCAGGAGGAATCCAGGCCCAAGTGTATTTTAATTAACTTCTTAGATACTACTAACTACCAACTAGTTACTAATGATTTCTCAGTTACTAGGCTGATGACATGTACTTCATGTCTAATTCTATTTGTACACAAAGATTACAGTATTTAAAACGTGATAACAGTTCTCCTTCAGGATCTTATGGACATCTATGGATTTTCTTCATAATATATTTTCAGCTGTTTAGGTAATATTTCTGGCAGTTGTGTTGGTTTGAAAGACTGTATCTGTAATCTAGCACAAACAGCGTTATGTAACTAAATACTTCATGAGCTTTTGAAATTAAGGGAGGGCACGTAATTTAACATGATATTTTCTGAATACTACAATCTTATAGAAAAAACAACAGTAATACATATCTTGTATTTTATGTATTTGAAGAAACATGCCTGTGGCAAGCTAAAGAACAACATGACCTTTCTATAGAAAATTAAAGCGTGCCTGAATTTTTTTATTCTTTAATGATTGTCATCTAGTTCAGTGGCTAATGTACAACAAAGCATGCTACTGAATTGCTGTAAGTAAGAATGCAGCTCATCACAGCCTCAGAGCTAGGGCTCAGTGAAATCTGAGTGTACCTTCTGGGCTGACACTGCGTTATCCATGTGGCAGGTAGCTTGGGGTTTTCCTGGTATGGTACCTGCCTTTTTCAGACGAGAACAGCCTGCTGAATGGTATATGCAAACAAAGAAGAAGATGTCTGTTCAAATAGAATGAGAACTTTTCACTTCACAAGTGCATTTCCATTGTAAACTCAGCTAAGTATCATGGAACATTGAAAAGTGAAGTTATTAAAAATCTATCCTAATCATGAAACTGTGGCACATGCTGAAGGGAAGGAATTAACCTCTGAAGCCTTAATCTCTGTTTATGGCAGGGCTAGGTCCTAATTTTAACTCTTAAAAAACCTCAAATCTCCTGCTCCCCCTACAATTGCATCAAAGGGCTGTAGTGACATGGTCATCAAAATTATTTCATTGAAAACATAGGGCAATAAAAATGGAGAATGAAGAACTCAATGTCCTTACTCTTTTCTGCTGGGCAATATCAAACATTTATTAGTATGCTGTCTCCTTTATAAAACATTTGGAGGATGTTACACTCTTAATATATTAGGAGCACAGGACAATGAGCCTAGATACCCATGAGAGAGTGCTTTCCAGTTTATTTGTCAGCTACTGAGAATGGTTTCCTAATTTCCTTAAACAACCTGTCACTTATTTAGGAGAATAGTTCAACTTTGTGTAGGACAACCATATAGATAATTCTTCAAATAAGTTAATCATAGAATTATAGAATGGATTAGGTTGGAAGGTGAAATTAAAGATGTTAAAGAGCATGTAGTACTTAAAGATCTTAAATATATTAAAGATCATCTAGTTCTATTCCTTCTGCCATGGGCAGATTCACCTTCTAGTAGACCAGGTGGCTCAAAGCCTCATCCAACCTGTACTTGCACATTTCCAGGGATGGGGCATCCACAGCCTCTCTGGGCAATCCATTCCAATGCCTCATCACCCTCATAGGGAAGAACTTCTTTCTAATATCTAGTATAAATCTCCTCTCCTTTAGTTTAGAGATATTATCCCTTGTCCTATGACTACCTGCCATTGAAAAAGTCCCTCTCTGGCTTTCCTCTAGCCCTGCTTTAAGTCATGGCATTTTTGTCTTGTTTACAAGTGTTACTTCAAGTACTTATTCTAGATATATAGGATTAAGATTCTTGCATTTTACCATTTTGATTTTTGGTGTTATTTCAATATCCATTGCAAGTACTTCAGGAGACAGAAATGTTTCAACTTTATGTAATAGTTAATAACTTTGTCTCATCTCATCCATATTGATATTATCCCCATGAAGTCACCATACTGCAGATATTTGTGACCTGGGCAGTTGCTTCCAAGCTCAATTTCAGACTTTTGCATGCTGTGTTCCTAGATGGCTTTTTTATAGTGGAAAGCTCTGATGAGTTCTGTAAAGCCAAGTAAGGGAGTGGCATCTGTTATTGCTTGTTTGCTGCAGCTAGCTTTTATAGCACCCCATTGTTTCAATAGTTTCACGGAAAGAGGAAAATATGCCTCCTTCAGGCTTGGCTGGATTTACAATTAGCTGCTGTTATTCCTTCATTAGCTCATTTCTCTCTTGTTAGCAGTTTCACATCATGAAGGAGACCTCATATTACGCATGTAGCATTATAATTTTTGTCAACTTGGTGTTTATACTGCTTTTGTGGTAAAAAGTTTTCAACATCTTCTGGGTTTTAAACTGCCTTCTGCTTGACCTACCTTGTGTCACATTTCTTTGGTTTCAGCAAGTAATAAGGGTTTCAGCGTTGGTTTAAATCTCACTTATACAGCTTTGTTTTGTTTTGTTTTCTGAATAGCGTTTCTAACATAACTTATTTTTAAAATTGTCCTTAAATTTAAGCAGCCATCCCAAAAGGCACTGCATCCTACCAATAGCTCTTGGAGAGTCAGCTCTTGTGTTTGTGAATTTGACACATAAAAAGTATAAATGTTGTCAAATAACAGCTTCCCCAAATATGAATGCCATATGCTCAAATGCCTATTATTCCCAGTATGCAACCCATAAAAGGTCTTTGATTTTTTTGATACATGAAACATTTTACTAGTTACACAACACAGATATCTGGAAATTGGTATTTCCAGATTTATTAACATAAATAGTATTGGCAATCACAGTTTTGATAAAGGAGTAGTCATCTTAAGCATATCAAGAAAAAGGCATGATTATTGCACTGATTTTAATAAACAACTGAAAGCAAATATAAGGTTGTATAAAATATTTTCCCTCTATTACTAGCTTCCTCTATGACTCTAGAAAACTATTAGTGTATGTAGACATTTAATATATATATATAAAAATTTTCATTAATCTAAGAAGGTTTTTGGTTTTCTGTTTTTTTTCCTTGCAAAGGATGTGGAAAGGATGTTGTTTACTGCGTCATTTTAGTTCTGATAACACACCCCTGTATTGCTCTCTGGTCTTCAGTTGTAATGCCCTGAGATTACTTTTGATACAGCACCATATCTTTCTAAAGCATACTTTGCTTTCAAACCTTTTTTTTTTTTTTTTTTTAAATTTTTCCTGAGAGAACAATTATGCCTTAAAAACAAATGTTTTGTACTAGGTAAAGCAATGCTGTTGACTGGTGAAATGGATGTAAGCCTTCTACAACAGTCTTACTCTTTTTATGTAAAGATTTCTGGTATATACCTCACATGTTACAATGCAGCTCTCAGCAGTTAATGAATATATTTATAAGAACAAGTGAAGCAAGAGAGAAACTACTTCATTTTAGTAATTTTACATGTGTGTGTAGACTTTGTATTATCCCACAGATGTGCTATCACCTGGACACTGGTCTTAGCCAAGCAGATAATAGAAAACAAAATCTGAAGCAATTTCTTTAATTAGTTTGAATTTATTCCTAAGTTAAAAAAGCAGATAAAACCAAGAGCATCTTGGTAGAAAAATATTATCATGAAATCAGTAGGTGTGAAGGTACAGTTATAACAACCTTACTTTCTGAAAATAAATCATACATAAAAACATTATTATAATCCTTTTTTTAATGTGAGTCAATCTTAAGCCTCCTGTTTCTAGTGCCAGGCAAACACTGTACTGACAGCCAAACGTATTCCTAGGAGCAGTTTTCAGAAGGACATGACCTTGACATGCTAAGATCTTTCTTTCCCTAACTCTATTATCAGGCTACCTACTTGCTCTGAGTTACTACTTAATGGATTTAGAAGGAACATGCTGGTTCTCTGTTGACTGGGATTCTGAGAATATTGAAACTAGCCTGCTGAAAATTTTCTATGGGAAAGATCAAATTGAGAATTAATATTAAGAGCTTTTCATCTCCTGGACTATAACTGAAGCAAATGGTGCTTTCATACACTAAAATGCAGTGAGAAAATCTTGGCCCGTTGCTCTCCTATCCACTCTTGGCTCTTGTGATAGATTTCATTCTGAACATTTTTCACAAAGATAATATTTTGCTGTTTTTTGATGCACAGAGGTGGTATCTCTGATATTGGGGGAGTTACAGCTAGCTCACATCACTGTTACTCAAACTCATATAGGAAACTTGGCCCTCAGAGTACACAATGGCATGTATAGTCTCCTGCACATACTTAGCCCTGGGAAATGATATATCAAACAACACCTACTGCAGATATTTATTACACAATCAATATCTGTTAGTTCTTATCACAGATTCTGGAGTTCTTGTTTGCAATGATATTAGTCATCCTATGTGAGCAAAGAGGAACAATTTCACATTCTTTTGCAAATTCATTACTTAAGTGCTTTGGTTATGTATTATCATTCAGAAATACCTCTACTGTATTTTTCTCAAGTTGCAGAGTGTTGTCTGTGTTATAAATGGATATTTTGTTTCCTAATGTAACAGAACACAAATGTGTAATTAAGAGTGTGGAAAACAATTTTTGCAGCTTATCCTTGGACAGGTTTCTACTCATTTAATTTGTTGTTGAAAGTTGGAATATAGTATTCAAACACAGCTCTGTCTCCGGCTTGCTGAAAAAGTTTTGGACAGTCCTTGAGTGGCTAATGCTCTCTGTAACTGCCTGAAACATGGCTAAATTCTTTCAGCACTGACAGTAAATGGCCTTGTAGACACAAATTACTGCTCCTCAGACATTAATGGTTTCTTTCTATGATAAAAGGATCTTTTATCAATATTTGTATTACTTCACAACCATTTTTTTCTTTACATCAGTTATTTAGTATATAAGAACAATGAAAAGTTTCAGGATTCTTCACCTAATAACTGTATGATCTGAATACATTTTGCAAACTATCATGAAAACACTAGAACATGAAGGAAAGGATTATTGTAAACTTAATTTGAGTTGTCATATGTATGTTTCTTTAAAACTAGCAATACTATGCTTGTCTCTCACCCTCAGTTCCCCTCCACTCTCTGCACTTTCTCCTGTGTCTTCTTATTTAGAAAGAAGAGAATTAATCTGCATTAAAAAAAGAGTAGTCTTTATTTCCTGTGATTTTCTGCAATTTTCCTTTAGATTCAAACCTCCAAATTAGATAGGGAAATATGGTGCCACATTCACATGCAAACTATTTTTAGAGAACATGAATAATTACACCAGATGGTTGTTTAATTCTCTCAGCATTATCTCTACTGTATATTTATGGCTTAAAGTAATATTTCCTTACACTTTCCAATATCTGAGGAAGGTCATGGGTAAGACTCGTATCATTATTTACATTTGATCTCTTCTATAGACATATTTCAATGCTACAGCTGTCAGAGGGCCACAGAGATGCTGATCTGCAGACTTCCTCATAAACTATTCATCTCTCAGAGCCAAAGTATGTTCATAGGAAAACATTACATCTTTGACAGCAGATTGTTGTTAGTCTTTTATATACAAAGGAGCTCTACTTATTCTGTGATTGCCTCCATTTAATCTTCTGAGATTTACTAAAATTACCCCTTTCAATTGCCTCTTGATTTTATGCAGCAGTGAAAACAAGAGAGGTGTTTCTTCCAATTCTTCATACCTTGTCTGCTTTGTAAGCTGCAGAGGAAAAATCTGCAGTTCAGTCTATTTGGTTGCTTAGAGAAATTACCTAGGCAATTACTGCCTTCCAAATTTTTAAACATTTGGACCCATGTGAAAGATTTAGTCTTTAGGTGTTATTGCTGAAAGCCTCAGATTGTTACACGTCAAAATTAATTCAACTGATGTAGAAAGCTTAAAAGCACATATTCTTAGGGAGTTGTTGGCACTACACTGTGGAGGATAAAAAATTTGCATCAAGAGAACTTTTGAAATATATTTTTGTTCTGCTCTGGAACAAAATAAAATCTTTCGAATGTTTATATGGGAATGGAAATATATCAAAGTACCTGGATATGGCCCCAAAACTCAAGTACTTCTGTTTAATAAGAGTACTTATAACCCATGATGCTTAGAGAACTGGCCTTAGTCACAGAAGCCATCTGCTGTGCTCGATTCCTAAATTCTTAATCCAGAATTTCTTCAAAAAAGGCAGAATAGGCCTTTAGTTTTGTCTCTACACATCATACATGTGTGCTAGCTATAGGTTATAGAAACATTTTGGCTCTAATGAATATATTGATGTATTTTTATTTTGCTAGGAAGGTTCCAATCAGCTCAGTTAAGGCTGATACATGGATGCATGTGAGAAACCAATGCTGGTGATTTTTAGCTCTTCTGAAACTGGAAGTGTCTGAGCAGCCAAGTAATTCCCACTTAGAAAAAAAAAATGCTATATTCAGCATAAAAAAAATGCATTAGACTAATTTCCCCTTATATATATATATATATATTTATACACCTGCAAGTTCTGTGCAACAAACAAAAAAAATTGCACTCCATGCAGCAATTGACCTTTTAATATCCTCACCAAGAACATTGTCTGGGCCATGAAAAGAAACCTAATTTAGAACAGTATAGGATGGGAAGTGAAAGATCATTCAGTACCACCTTGTTAATTTAGTATCAATACAAAATCAGATTATTCTATTATTCTAAGTCAGATTATACTATTCATATAATTCATGCATTATACTCATTAATATTTTGTCATTACCTAAATGCTTGTGTTAATGACAAAGGTCTTATTAATTACATAGTTTGTGTACTAGGTGTCAGGAAATGAAAAGATGTGATATTATTCCTGGCTTACAATACACCTCTCTTCTTGCTAACAGGATGTAACAGATTTGAGTATAACTTTTAACAAATAACTCAGGACACATGTATAAAAGCATTAGTTCAGTTTTTGTTTTATAACAAAAGAGTTATGAGTCTCTCTGAGTTTTCTTTTACATTATCTCTTCATGTCTGAGTTACAAGACATGTCACTTTTGCATTGGTTTTGAGTCCAGTAGGAGGATAAATCAAAAATCTCATACAAATTCAGAGAAGTTGCAGTCTCCTAGAGACCAGAGTGTTCTCTGGGCTAGAGAGCAGCAGTGAATCCTTCCTTGGTAGACATAGCAGCTCGGGGACAAGTCAAGCAAAAGTTCTGCAGGCAATCAGAATCGCAGAATCATTGTAGTTGGAAAAGATCTTTAAGATCATCGAGTCCAACCACTAAACTCAATCTGCCAAGCCCATCACTAAACTAAACCAGGTCTCTCAGCACCTCATCTATGTGTCTTTTAAATATCTGTAGGGATGGTGACTCCACCTCCCTGGGTAGCCCTTTCCAATGCTTAAAAATTCTCTCGGTGAAAAAGTTCTTCCTAACGTTCAATATAAACTTTATCTAGTGCAACTTGAGGCCATTTCCTTGTGTCTTATCATTTGTTACTTGAGAGATCAATTTCCACTTCATTACAACTCCCTTTCAGGTAGCTGTAGAGAGTGATCACATCTCTCCTCAGCCTCCTCTTCTCTAGGCTAAACTCAGCTCCCTCAGCCACTGCTCCTAAGACTTGTTCTGCAAATTTTGCACCAGCTTTGCTGCCCATCTCTGGATACCACCAGCTGAATATCATCCATGTAAATATATTATCTGTCATCCCTTGCAGTTTCTCTGCATGTAAGACTTAAGTAAAATGCCTATAAGATTGTTCTTGTTCTTATATTGGTTGGGAGGCAGTGTTTCCACTCTAACTTACAGTAACTTCTTAGATCACATCAAACCTGTCTGCTTTATGCACTTGAGAAATATTAGAAAGAGAAAAGATAAAATGTGGCAACATACATCAAACTCATAAACTCTGAACTAATCATAAATATAGTGAGCAAGTATGACATGTTGATGCAAAAGGACCTTATTTTTGGCATATGGAAAAGAGAAATACAAGACTCAGACACACATGTTGAGTCATACAGAAAACAAACTGCTACTGGAAAATTATACCTGTCTCTTAAATGATAAATTCTCACCATAACTCAAAGCTAAAAGAAATTCCACATCTTTGTCATTACAGTTCCTACATATATGTCTTTTTAATAAGCTTATCAACAAGAAGTTGTAATTTTAAATAGAAACGTGACATATCTAGATAGATTATCTAATTAAGTTTGTAATTACAATATAAACTACAATGTACAAGGGAGAAATATGAGCTAAAAATCAGGGTTAATTGATGTTTAGAGATCTAAGATAATACAGATGGGCTGTTCACTTTGCAGGGTTGCTTTAGCTTGCTGAGAGCTGGCAAAAGCCTCTGTGCCATTGTGGTCTGGACTGTGAGGTCATATATGAATATCCTATACACAGAAACCACTAGTGGAACTCAATAACCTCTTTTTTTTTCTCATAAAAATTCAGAACTTTCAACACACATCAAACAACATTAATTTATTTTTCATAACTCCTTAGAAAAATCATCACGAATCATAAACATCAATGTGGATATATAATGAGAGAAATGTATTGAAGAGTAATTCACAGGCTTCCTTTTTGTGTCTGTGTGATCATAGCCATTTTTGTTGGTTTTTTTAATGAAATAAAATTTACCAAAAAAAATTTTGAAGATGCTGGAAAACTTGTTGCTGGAGCTATACCAGCTCAGTTAAACTGATTGGAACACATCACTGTGTTCCAATACAATTTTTCTCTCCACTTGAATTTGACCATGAATATACTGTGATGAAAACACATTTGGCAACAGTAGCTGAAAGAATCGTAGAATGGTAAAATCATAGAAAGGCAGGGTTCTAATGGACCTTTAGAGATCATCTAATCCAACCCCTCTGCAGAAGCGGGTTCACCTAGATCAGGTCACATAGGAACATGTCCAGGCGGGTCTTGAAGACCTCCAAGGAAGGAGACTCCACAACCCCTCTGGGCAGCCTGTGCCAGGGCTCCCTCACCCTCACAGTGAAATAGTTTTTTCTTATATTTAAGTGGATTTTTTTGTGTTCCAGCTTCATCCCATTACCCCTTGTCCTGTTGCTAGCTACAATAGAAAAAAGAGATGCCCCAACCTCCTGACACCCAGTGTTGTATCCTCCTACATTCAGAAACTCTAGATTAGTGTATTAAATGCTTCTGTCCTTTTAACTGTGCCACTATTAAAGTAGAAAGAATTTAGTCGGTGCCGTCTACCTGATTTCTGTCCAGCAATGTGAGATTGTTCATCTGAAGGCAAAATCCTCTGATAGCAGATCCCTGTCTTCATCTATGGAGGAGTCATTCCTCTGCCTCCCATGTTGTTTGCACTGCTGCATCACCTCCAAGAAACATTTCTGATTGTCATGATACTTGAAAAGCTCAGGCATGTACCTTTCCCACCTACAGAGCACTATGTTATGCACATTGATCCTACTTTCTGCTTAACGATGGAGAACTATCTCAAAATAAATTGGTAAGTGGCTATACGGTAGCTTGATGCTGAAGGTTGAAAGTGCTGTAAATGTGTCATAGCACAGTAATATTATTGCCTAACAGTAAACAACAGAGCTTAAAAGACTATAATTTTCTTCTCATAAAGCACCTTTAATCACAGTTTTATTGTACCTTCAGCATTTATTAAGGCTATAACACAATTATTAATAATTTAAGCATGACTTTGTAGTAAAAGCTGCAATATCAAGTATACTGCCACCAGAGTCAGCTAGTTCAAATGCAGTCTGCATCTCCCACAGTAGCAGGATAGATATGCCCTATCCTGAGACTGTCAAAGTTGGTAAGAGTAGCAAGTGATTTTCTATACATAGAACCAAATTCAAATCTCCATATTGTTCCAGACAGCATAGGAATAGCTTCAAATAGGTATATCAGAATAGGAATTGGACGAAACGGTACTCTGGGCAGGTGTCACTATTTTCTTTTAAAGGGATTTATTCAGCTTTCTAAAAATTCTTTTGCACAAAATCTGTCAATCGGTTTTGTAGGCAGTATCTGACACTTTGATGGATGGATCACATTTTCTGATATTAGTAAAAAGGGAGAACACTTCTCTGCACAAAAAAACACCCAAAACAGGCTATGATTTGTGTGGAAAGTATCTTCTTCCTTTGACGAGGCAATTGAAAAATTACTATAATAATATATAACTCTAGACCAGAGGCAAAAGGTTGAAAAGTTTGTTCTTGACCTTCATAGACTTGCAGAGAAAGTAGTACAGCATTCTGCATGAAAAGAACTGATGTTTTCATTTCGGTACTGATTAGACAAGGATCTGTACTGCAAACAAAACAGAAATAGTCATATAAACATGCTGCTGGCAGTGCCAACAAAATGGGGGAGAAGTGACTTGGCAGATGCAGTACAGAAACGTTCATTTTCCCAAACTCTATCTTTGCTTGAGTTGCAGGATACTGGGGTGATTTTGCATTATTCTCACCCATGCTGGAACAGCGAAAATACTGCAATAGAGGATCATGTTACTGACCCACAGTGACTCCAGTACTGATGAGTACAATAGTGAATCTCCAAAAATAGTCATGGAATAAAGTAGCAAAATTGTCTTCCTGGTAAATGCCACAATATTCCCTCTGGGACACTTTTCTCTGTAATTGATAGTACATGACCTTACATAAACAACTCTAATTTTAATTTTTTTTTGCTAGCTTGACCCTGACACAGAAACCTGCTTTTTAAAGGAATACACAGTATTTTGAGATTGTAACACAGGACTTTCTACCTTTACCAAGGATTAAAAGGAATATATTACCTAAACATACTTCTTCCATGTGCCTGATTTCTTCTGCAAATCTCTTGTACCTTCACCACAGTGCTAAAGTCATCAAGGATACAGTAATGAGCATCTCAACAAATGTGCATACAGGTGCCACTAGCAGAACTTTTTTATGTTGCTGGACTACCTCAGGCCATTGCCAGAATTTCTTCAGATCTCATCAGGACATCTCCAAAGTTCAGCTAAGCCAAACACACGAATCACACAAATCATTTTGAATAACATCAAGGCTAGTCCTTGTCAAAGCCTAGTAAAGAGGCATATGCATTGTCCTCACTTATGGGTTTGGATGATAAACATGCAGCTTTTGGAAGAAAAATTAGGTGCTTAAACCTGTGATGAGAAGATGTAATCAGGAAAGATCCATTTAGTTGCCAGGATTTGCTGTACTGCATCTGTAACTAGGCAGATTTACAGTCAAACACACATTCAGACTGGCGAAGTCTTAGTGGTAGAGTGAAGCATTTCAAAGATATCCTCAAATGGAACAAAAAAAAAAAGGGGGAATTTCTGTGTAATAAAGCTATATTACTGTAAGAGACAGGAGTTAAGAAATGAGCAGTTGGCTTAGTTAAATCAATACTGGAGATTGTAGAAACTTTGAGGAATAATATGTACTTACTGGTGTAATTATACCTAAGAAAGAAAATGTAAAATCAAACCAGTCATTTCAACATGTCTTCACTTCAGAGAGGGGAAACCAAGGACAGGATATTTGAATGATGGGAGTCCACTTATAGAAAACATGCCAGGAGATAGTGTAACATCACAGTCACTAACCAGAAAATCCCAGGAAGCAAAGGTGATGATTCTATGTCACTTTGTTGTTTGGTTTACCTGTATCTGTTTCCAAATACAGTTAGGAATTTGTTAAAATCTCTCTCTGTGCATGTTGATGGGAAGTAGCCCTGAAGGTTTGGCATTTGCCTCGTAACTTCCAGTGTGTATCAATCAGAAGTGTCAGGCTCAGGAAGCCATCATCCTGAAACACTTTAAGCACAGAAGGGCAGTGAGGAAAGAAACTGAACCTGACATGTTATCAAGTGCACTGCTTTGAGAAGAAAACAGTCATGATTGTTCAGAGTCTGGGGTATGCTATGCATCAACAGCATCTCCTCCTTACACTCCTCAGTCTTCTCTCAAATTCTAGTGCTATGCTGAAGGCTCTTCCCTCTTAACACAGTTTCTTCTTCTGATGACACAGCAATACCATTGCATAGCTTTTTTGATGAAGTTCAAGTAACTAAAGAAAATGGAACTGTAAGAAATTCAAATTATACATATATGTACACACTTACAGAGGGATCTATTAGAGAATTAAGTACCTGAAATCCTGCTTCATGGCAATTCAAGCTGGAAGAGATGAAATGATTGATGTCCTCAGATGTCCAGTCTTCTCCCCTTCCAAGCTTTGACTCTTTTTCACATGAGCAACTAAATGAGACACAAATAAACTCCCATATACTCAGCTTAGACAGCACCAAATCAAGTAAAACAAAACTGTCATTGGTTTATTTTAACATGTTGCATGGTAAACTGAGTTTTTTCAGTTGTTACTATAAATCTTGTCTGAAACAGTGCAGTAATCTTTTCAGACATCAAAGGTTAATTGTACAGAAATTACTTATAACATGTCATTAGTGCCAAGATTACATTTAAGCCAAAAAGAAATTACTCTGAACTTCCCAAACAGATCACTGCCAAGCAGCCATCCACTTTCTATGAAAGAACTACTTCATTTTGATGCGTGTTAGGTTATGTGATTAAAAACCAACCTCTACAAACACTAAGGTGTGAAGAGGCATAAGGGTAAGTGAGAGAATCTCAGTAACATCAGAGAAAAAAGCGCCTGCCCTGGCTTCTCATAGGGCTATCAGAGGACATCCATCAGTGCTCTGGGAGTGACATCTGTCCTGGTTTAGGCCTATCAAGGAACAAAAGACCACGATTAGCCTCAAGACTTGAGGATTGCTAAAGCACAGGGAGAGCTTAATTGCCACTTAAGGTGCAGGACAAAACAGACCAGGCTACTCGGCTTGGGGAAGAAAACAGAAAATAATTTAATACCAACTAAAACATAAAACCCCAAAACAGAACCAAAACAAAACAACACAGAATGGTACAAAGATGAAGAGTCCAATCAGCCCTTTAAGACTACCTGCTCCACCCTCCTCCTCTCTTCCCGGGCTCAGAGCCCTGATCCCAGTGTTTTATACCTCCATCCCCCCTGAACGGCCCAGGGGGGCAGGGAGTGGGGGTTTCAGTCAGTCCGTTCCTGGTGGCTTCTGCCGTTTGTCTCACCTCAGGGCAAGTGGGTTCNTACCACCCTTACACCTCCTGCCCAGCACTTCAAATTCCTGTCCCTAAATAGTGATCACAGAGGTGCCAGATTGGCCCAGCCGGGCTGGGGGCTGGGTCTGAACCCAGGAGTCGGGGGAGAGTCCAAGAACTCTTTACCGGGTCTTCACTGCAACCCGCTCCCCCTGTTACCATGCAAAAGCAACTCCTTGCTAAACCATGACAACATCCATCACCATTACACAATGGAAGAGGCTTTCTGGATCACTTCATAGTCTGAGGGTGGTTAATGCCTGTCAGTTTTTGGGGTCATTGTGGGATGTTGGATCTTGGGATTATGCAAGACTTTGAGATGAGATACTTACAGAAGGAACCAAACGCAGAGAATGAATCATCATGCTTCTCAGAGAGACAAGCATAGAAACAGAGGGATAAAGACAAAAGGTCCCAGCAGCGTGTTAGCTGTTCAGTGCAATTGTCTGGCCATGACCTATGCCTGGTCACCTCAGTCTGTTCTGCATTCTCATTAAACTCCATTTCTATCTATTCTCTGTATTCTGTGTGCACATGTGTGAGAGTTTGTCTGAGTGCCATCAAGTCAAGGCTGACCACAAGTCAGGGGTCCCGTGCGTCTGTAATGAAATGACTGGAGAGAACAGAGCACGTGCATCTTGCATGGATATGTATATTGGCACATAACCACTAGCAAATATTGAGTTGGATGAGCTAGGGGATAGGGTAAGAGCTTTGGTTCCCTGGTTTTGGAGTGGTCATGAGTCTGGGACAAATAGCAGAGAGATCAGTATCTGGGAGCCGGCTACTGGAGGGAGCTCAGGGAATCCAAGCTAGTCACTGGAGGGACCATGGGAACTGGGAGACAGCTACTGGTGAGGTCTTAAGACTTGAACCAGCTACTGATGAGACTTATTTGTATGTGTGTATTTGTGTGCAAGAGGCAACTGGGACATTGTGGTCTTCAGGAGGCAGCTAAGGGGAAGATCATCTAAGGACACTTAGTGGAGGTATCTATAATGTTTATTAAAGTGTAGGGGAGTGGTTATCATTGTGGATGTCCAACAGCAAAGCTTTCTGTATCAGTAACTGTAGTGGGACTGCAGACTTCAGGGACTCTCCTCTGGAGGTTTTCAAAACCTGCCTAGACACGTTGCTGTGGACCTGCTTTAACAGAGCGGTTGGACTATATGAACTCTAGAGGTCCATTCCAACCCCTACTTAAGTTCTGTGACTCAAGTTCAGGTGTCAACAACTAGGGACACCTGGGCCAGTTACTAGGGCCAGTTACTGGATAGACTGTGTGTCTAAGACCTACTCCTGGAGGATCCACATTATATACGTCTACATGTTTATAATTTCCATTAAAAGATTTTAATTCTGATAAGCCAGGTAGAAAGATGAGGTTACTGGCACTGCTTATATTTGCATGAATGCAGAGTTTTCTGTCCATGTTGGCCTGTGTGGCTGGCCATGTGTGTATGTATGTGTATTGCATGTAAGGGTGCACGCAAGTAGATGCTCAGCCTCACAAATCATGTCATGATTTGACATGAGGACATGGAGCCACAGCAGCCTCACCGCTGTTCAGCTACTGGAATATTAAAGTTGTAATGTCTGAAGCTGACAAGCAACTAAAAAGAGCTTTACTGCTAAGAAGTTCAGTGCCTCTGAGACCAGCATAGATTACTTCAAGAGAATATTGGCCAAGTTTAGCTAAGGTAGTTCCAGAACAACATAAAAATCAAAGAGAGAGTGATATATTATACTGTCCCACTGAGACAGAATATATACATTCTCCTGAATCTCTAATGAATGTTAAATTGGCACATGAGCAACGCATTTTCTACCAAGGAACAAAGCCTGCATTATCAGCAAATAGAAAAACATCTTTCTGCTGTACTACACAGTACTTTGTACATAGTGCAGTCCCCTGTGGTGAACTCTTGTAGCACTGGAGCCAAGAAAGACTAGAATCTAGGAAGGGACTAGAGAGACAAGTTGTGGGTTACTGTTTTGCAGCTACAATGTTGAAAGTTCTGTGCAAATGATGAGCTTTATCATCACCAATGTAGTGCAATTTCAATGGGTAATCATGTGTTCTTGTTACTCTCTGGGCCAAAATTATAAATGAAAAAAAGTGGGAAATGGCACCAAATTAATGTATGCTCATGACAAAATAGTGATGAGAATTGAAAAGCATTCACAAGACAGGCAAAAATCAGTTTTGTTCTAGTGCATTATAAGGAGTAATCACAGAAATGGATGAAATAGTTTGAACTGAATATCAGAAAGGAGCTGCCTCTCTTTGTAAAGCAAGCACTCCATTGATCCCTTGAAATTGTATATCACAAAAGGAAAAGCTTACAGCCTTCAAGAAAACAAGTATCATTTAAATGACTACATGAGTAAGACCAACTCCTTCAAAGACTTTGTCTCTGTTATAAAGTCCTGTTCGCACAACTTTGTCAGTTTCTGATGAGTCAGACATCCCAATGCAGTAATGACTGTAAAATCTCAGAAATAGTCAAATATGGCAAGTAGAACACATCTTTTGGCTGTAAGGTTTAGTGACAGTAAACTGATTTGCCTCCCCTGCATTAAACCTTATGCTGAAATGCTGAGAGGTTCAGGTTTTGTGGCATAGTATAAACTTATCTCCTGTATCCTAGTGGGGAGTTCTTCCAAGATAGCTATGGTTGAAATCACTATGCCCTTTTTTAAACTTTTTTTCAGGGATCAAACTGTTAAACTATTCACAGGTGGTTAAATTGCCTGTTTTCCTGCTTTTTCTGGGCACGTTGTGTGAAACTCTGGAGCCTGATTTGCACAGGTGCAGAGTACACACAGCTGCAAGTGAAGTCAATGAAAGCTGTGGTCTGAGCACATGAAATGCTCTATAATTCTAACTCAAATACATTTTTAATGTTATAAAGCCATATATTGAACTACTTCACTGAATTTTTCAGGCATAAGGAAATGATGAGCCATAGGCAGACACCTGGACTAAAATCTTTCATGACAAATTGTTGAAATTTGGCAAAATAAGAGGAGAGCAAAAACTCAGTCTTTGTACAAGTGGGAAGTGTTAAGCAAGCTCAAGAAAAGGTTACACAGGCCCAGGCTGATTTATGACAGTTTTCAGAATCCCTATTGTTAATTATAAAAACCTTTCTACTGTGTCAGAAAAAGTTTAGAATCAACTAAGAGAAGCTTATTTTCAATTCAAACTTAATGGCTGAGATGTTTTTCTTCCAAATACTAAAAGCACTTCGAACATGAGAGGCTAATGGACTGTTGAATTTACATCAGTTAATGGTATTTTGCAGGTACTTAAGTTTAAACAGATCCATATTCATTTTTCTATGTATAACTCTTTGGGAACCTTATATTTTCTGTTAATGAAAATTGCATTAATTGAAAGGAGAAGAATATAACTTTTTGTAAGCTAATAAGCAATTTGTGGAATGTTTAAATGATGGAATGGATTTTTTGTTTTCATGTTTAATTACTATTTGTACTTTTGAGCCTCCTTCAAAAAATTGACTTGTCTTTGATGATATGTGTATATGTAACATACACATCATGTATTATGGTATGGATGTGTAACATCATCTTCCAAGCTGAGTAGAACAAGTGGGACAAAATACTTATACGTGCTGTAAGGTTTGAAAATATGGGATATATTTTCATATAATGTCATAATTTCAACATTACTAGCCATTGCTAAAAATGAATTGATACTGATAGAACATCACTGTAAAAAGAAGGAGTTAATAAAATGTGCTCTTGTAGAACCGACTGCATAAGAGGTTTTCCTTTTGTTTACACAGTTACTTTGCAGTCTGTTGAGAATTAACTAGTATGGAAGAAGTATGGAAGTATGGAACAAAAAAGTATGGAATCCAAAGATCTGAGTTTCACAATCCAATATCCCAGTCTGAGCTCCCTTGAGGTTGTAACTGAAATTGAAACTCTATGTCCATATTAAATGGAAAGTTGCTTAGATTTCATGGAATAAACTCACAAAGTAGGCACTGCTTGGTCACAATGGCTGATCTGAAAGCTATTTACACAGAATTGTGGAATTGCTTAGGTTGGAAAAGGCCTTTAAGATTGTAAAGTCCAACCATTGCCCAAGCACTGACATGTCCACCACTAAACCATGTCCCTAACTGTAACATCTACATGTTTTTTAAATACTCTCACGTATGGTGACTCCTTCACTTCACTGGACCATCTGTTCTCATCAGTAAAATAATGTTTAATGCTGAATCTTTAGACCTGTTCTAGATCTACATCTACTCCCACAAAAACTGGTCTGGTTCATGGTTTAGGAGGTCATATGTGCCGAGATTAACACTGGACAAATCAGTCCCTCACCTTTCCTTGTCCTCCTCTGTCATCAAGAGCATCTTGAAAACAAGTTAGGCAGAAGCAACACACACAGTGTTCTGTAAGACAGAGACTTCCTGTAAGACAGGGTGCAAAAAAGGTGCCAAACTTCTCTCAACTCGTTTTTTTCCCCACCTGGTTCAAGGCAACCTTACTCCTCCCTTTGGTAGGAGACCTGGGAAGCATTCTTGAGGCAGTACTGGGTGATGAGATGCTTGAAAGGCTCAAGAAGACTTTTCCCCCAGTTTACTCAGTCTTAGTTGTTCCCTTTTCCCTGCCAATATGGATAGTTTTTTAATGCTTTCTTTAGACTTTTTAAGCAATCAGGAATAAGGTGCTCTTACTTTCATTAACTATTGTTACTTTTCAGTGTTTGGAAGAAAGGACTCAGAGGACAAAGAGACTAAGGCAAAGGAGAGGTGGAGCTTATTTTGTTTGTTTTTTACCACCGGGTAGTTCTGAACTCATCTTTTATGCATATTAACATCTGTTCTTCTCTCTTTAAAAAATGTTAATTCTCTGACACACTTCTGAGTGCTAAACTGAATATTTCTTGAAGTATAAGCATCATGTTGAATTTCTTGAAAAGGACTACATAAACTACAAATGTTTTTGACTCCTTAACATTAGAAATTGCCACAGAAATAATAGCTAAAAATATATGTATACCCTCACTGTAAGCATTTCACTGGGCAGTTTTTCAAATTAATGCAGTTTAACTATTACATTAACTTAATGGCTATTTTCCCCTGCTTTAACCATGTTAAATGTGCCGGCAATAATGAGCTTCTAATGCTGTCTCTTTCAAGTCTCAGAGGCATCTTTAGAGCTCTGCTTATCTCCTGGATCATAAAGCTGCATAATTTAGTATTCAAACAATTCATTTAAAACTGAAACACTTTGAATTACCGTAAAATTAATCAGAAAAAAAAAAAAAGAGAAATCTTAACATGTCCATTCTATTTATCTCTATTTAGCAAACTTGAAAGTGCAACATAAATAAAACTTTACAATATTCTGTTTTCTACTTATGAATCAGCTGCTATAAGCATAAATATATCTAAAACTCCAAAGGACATTTTGAAAAACTTTTGCAAAAAAAATTTCTCATGGCTAGTAAACTAAGATGATTATTTTGATAGAACAAATCTTTTAATTTTTTCCATACCATTAACTTAAATAGAAGCCCCTTTAAAACAAATTGGCATTTCTAACTTGTTTCCAGATTTGCAGTGCATGGAAGTAGTTGATGTACATAATCAGAACTGCAGCACCATTAAGTGGTTATATTCTAATTATTATACAACTCACATCACTGTACCACTTAGCACTTTAAAATACTTCTACACCTAAACTGTGTTTAATCTTTTTTGTTCTGCTTTTAAATGCATTCGTTTCTTGTAGGCTAGACTATTGGTAACCAAAGAAGAAAATGAGAAGAAACTGGATTTAGTTTTTGCCTTTGTTAGTAGAGCCTAGATCTAAAAAAAAAGGCTGAGAAGCCTAAGGTAGTAGAGTACCTCACGTGCGTGCCCAAATGTCAACTGTAAGCTCCAGATTTAGGTCCTTAGCGTCACCACAATTTTCTGGGGATAGCTAGTTACCAAAGAAACTTCTGACTTCTTACTCAAGATGTCTTTATCTGACCTAGTGTCCATTTATAATAAAAGAGTTGTTGGATTCAACTCACCTAATATAGTTTGTGATGGTTATAGGTATCTACATGTGATAAAGTGAGTCTCTATCCAGAAATCTTATTCTCTCACCTGGGAGAGTTTTATCCAGTACACAGTTCATATAACACAAGGAATCCAAATTTCTGCTTTTCCAGGTGAATGTCCTTCCTAGCACTAAACTGAAAAAACACACCTTGTCTTTGTATCTTACATGTGTGGTTCCTCTGTCCCGTACATTCTTTGTTGTCATTTTCACAGGACAGGTGGAGTGTGCTTTTTTTCCAGGCTAAACTATCCTTCCAGGAGAGATAGTCATTGGAAATCTTCTAAGTTAGATGGACATAGATTGTGGCTCTCCCATTTCATAAGCGTTTGTGCTACCCATTGGGCAACTATACACTTAGCACAGTTCTCCTTTCTTTACATTTTAAAAATAAAGCATATATGCATTTTGTCAATGAACTGATGCTGGTTTTTTCTGTGAGAGCAGATTTATCAGCTGCTCCTTCAGGCGCAGTATGTGAAAGCACTGCCCCTGTTGTTCAGTTCTTAGGTGGGCATATGCAGGAACACGGTCTCTGTAGTGAGTTAGGTTGTTTTGGTGATATAGGGAAGCTGAATGCAGACACAAATGATGTGTCTCTCTTTCTAAAAACTGCAGAGATAAGGGCACTCTCTCTCAGCCAAGTAGCAAAGACTACTTACATTCATCCTACATAAGAATCATCTCTGGGATCTAAGCAATGCTGTTTTGACACAATTACTATTTCATATGGAGGGCTTTTTTTTTTTAATTTGAGGGCCATGTTACAGCCCAGACACATGGGGCTTTAAAGTGTGAAGATTTGTTCAATGCCCTGCTGGGGTTTATGAAGATACTCTCTGAACTTCTATATATAGAATTATATTGGTGTGTAAGGATGACAAATGGTTATGTGATAGTGCTGGAAGACAGTGAAAGGTGGAGATATTCAACTATTTTTTTTCTCTACTGCTATCCTTTAGATTCGTTCAAGTAAATACCATGTTCGGACATTGTCTGAGAGACTGTTAATTGGCATGGGCCAGTCCTGTAACTTGCAGCATGAAGCCAGTAAAGTAGTATGGGTGATCAGTAGACCTGGAGACAAGCTTGGCCCCTGGTCATGCTTTATTTAGCAGAGCAAAGAAAAGCATGGTAAATTTTCTGGTTAAAAAGAAGCACATATTTAACTCCTGTATGTTTAGCTAATATCTGAGCAAAATTCTGGGTTTCAATTTTGCATGTTTTCTAGCAAATAGTATTAATCATAGTTTGTTTAGCCACCTAAATCTTTGGTATCTATCCTAAGGTAAACATCTGTTATTCCTCTACCATCCTGTTTGTTTGAGTGCTATTGAGCCCCAAGGTCTCCTTCAAAAACAGTAATGCCTAACCATTTTAGACCTTCTGCTTGTTTTCCTAAAACACCGTCTTTAGAAAGTGTTCATTTCTGAGCCTTATAATTTCCCTTAAAGAAATCAAGAAGAACTATTTCATGATAGATACCATCTGAAACATTATGATTTGATGAAGCTTGGTAGTTTGCATACAATCTGACAGCTAATAGAGGGCTACTGTTTTATCTAGCTCTTCTGTCTGGATTAAAATGTGTTATCCATTATCTGATATGAACACAGAAGGTCAACTCCTTTCAGAGGTCAGAGATCTGTTCCAGGTGTGCACACCAGGTCTGCAGTGTTATTTGATTCTTTAGGTGGCTTAAAAAGAAAATGTAGTGGTAACACATGGTGTGGGGGGTACCTGATAAAATTTGGTCCATGGTAAAACTCTCCAGCCACAGACAGTGTGGATATGAAGTCCAGAGTACCAACAACTTTGATCTTCTTTCTGCATCAAATGACTTGCTGT
>WBNH01008399.1:0-80082 GCA_013401255.1 Urocolius indicus
GGATGCATCTCATCAGGTCCCCTTAAGTTATGGGTGTTTAGCTTGCCCAACAGGTCTTTAACATCATCCTCATCAACCAAGGGAAAGTATTCTGTTCTCCAGACTGTCTCACTATCCTCCATGGTCTGGGTTTCCTGAGGACTGGCCTTGGCAGTGGAGACTGAGGCGGTGAAAAGAAGACATTCAGTAGTTCTGCCTTCCCTGCATCCTCTGTCACCAGGACATCCTTTTTGTTTATCAGCATGCCCACTTTCTCCCTAATCTTCCTTTTGCTGCTGATGTATTAGAAAAAGCATGTCTTGTTTTCCTTTACTTCCCTTGTCAGTTTTAATTCCAAAACTGCTTTGGCCTTAAGATCTTATCTCTTAATATCCCTGAATATTTGCTATTTTTTATTTCACGTATTTTGTTTGAGGCCTTTATTTTTTATTTGTAGAATTTAGGGTTACAATTCACATTGCTTGTAATAGTTTGGTTTGATTTGGTTTGGTCATTCATAGAAAGACCAGGAGAAGAATCAATCTTGTTATGACAGCAAAAATCAAAGAGGTAATAGAAACATTGGTTGAAACACTCTAATGTATCTAAACATATTGTGGAAAATTAGTTTTATAGAGACTAAAGAAAAGTATTTTTTCCTTTGTCAGCTAACATCTTCTATAGAGGAAAGCTCACTAGTGTCTACCAAATATTTGAAATTCTACTATTGTTACAATTCTAAAAATATTTATACAAAATATATTTCAGCCATAAACAATGACATACTGAAAGTTTCTCAGGTTAACCAACATCACAAAAGGCCAAAACGAAACATTTTCTGGCTGCACTGATGAAATGACAAAGCTATTTTGTTTCCCCTTCTCAAACAAAACACACTGATTCAACAGCTTTACCTAAAAAGCCTTGTGAGAAAACATTCTTTTGTTTAAGATTTAAAATCCATAGAGCTTTTAAGAGCAAATAAAGATTGTGCCAAATGCTGCACAAATGACATATGTACAGTGGAACACTGATCCTTGCTCAATCATATCTCTGTACAAATAAACAATAAGTAGAGATAAAGCCTTCAAAGAGTTCCCTAACAAAATGCCTGATAACCAAGAAATGCCTGATTTTATATTCCCAATATTTCAAAGTGCATCAATTAAATGAAATAAACTTAGACAGACAAAGAGAATGTTTTCTAGCCTTTTTTTTCACATCAAGAAGCAGCAGAAGGGGCAAAATTCCAGTTTTCCATCCCATCACGAGTCATTTTTAAGAGTGCATGCCTTTTCTCAGACTCAACTCCTGTTCATTTAATTAAGAATGACAGATGCTCAACATCTGGAGAAAATAAGGTCTGATTTCATGGCCATGTTGCACTGGTGGAAAGAACAACATGAGAAGAAACCTTGATTTCACTTAAATAGTATATTTTCATTTTTCATAGCTGTCTGCAACCAGACTGCCTGGTCCTTCATTTGTATCTTCCCCATCTTCTGTGACTGCCCTGTGTTGTACTTGTTGGCATAGAGCAGACATAACTAACTTGTTAATTGACCTTTTGCTGTTGCTCTTTTGGTGTATCTCATATTTTCATACACAGTTTGTGGCAGATTGAAAAACAAAAATTTAAAAACAAAAAAAAAGGAAAACTCCATATATTCCCAGAGAACAAATTAATAAAATTAATAAAAGAAGCATCATGCTGACCAAAAAGTGTGTTTACTCTTTGGATGTGAGCTTAGGAAACATCAATTCCTGTATTGTAGTCACCTTGTGGTGTCATGTAGCCCTCGCACTGCCACGTTGAGCTTCCTTCCATGGTATTCCTGAGGAAAATCTGCTGCTGGTTATCCTCACAGTGACTTGTAACACTATCTTCTCTGAGCATGTTCCCTAGTTCCATGTAGGCTCAATTATACGTGGAACAGTGACTAATTTGGTGTTTCTAGTGAAATTCAGAAAAATCACAAACTCTGAAGAGATCATAGATACTGTAGTACAAAGATGTGCTGCAGACACCTTGTTAGCTTCCATATAGTAAAATATACTGAACAAATATTACAGAATATTACAGAAGACATTTAGCCACAGAGCATTATTTACAACAAGTTACTGGCAACAGATTTTGTGGGACTGTACAGCATTTTGAAAAAGAGATAACTAAGGTTATTCACACAACTTTTTTCACTATTGTATGAAACTAAGCTGAGAAGAAAGCATTTTATAAAATATGCACATAGTCCATTCTCTCCTATAGACACTTTTTTCCATCTTGGTCTAAAAACAAGATTATGGAAACAGCACTGGGAAAAAAAAAAAAAAAAAAAGGAAAATCCAAACCTGTTATTTCCAGCCTAAATATTAAGCCAGGTCTCTGGACCAGTGATTATCTGAATCACTCCTCCTAATGTGAATACAAAGCTTTTCCTTTAAAGAGGGAGACCACAGGCAGGTGCCAGGAAAAGCATTTTGTATCTCCTCAAGGTCAACATCAACTACAGAGGCTGTGGGGAGGATACGGCTTTCAACATGATTTCCACAGATAGACCAGCATGATGAGTCCAGAGAAAAAAAGAAATGTCTCAGCCCTTTTGGAAAAGATCTTGCTGCAAAATTAAGACAAGCATAATTAGCACAGATTTGTCTGCTGATAGTATTAAGGTCATGGATTTTAATTGAGATTTGGGAGGTGGATTTTCTGGGTAGCAAGTATAGTCCAGTATTAGAATGAGACATGGGAACGTCATGGATCAAATTTCAGCTTTTACTTTTTCTGGATTATGCACTGTTCTTCATGAAGAAGAGAAATGGTGGGGTTATGTATTTTATTTTGTATTCTTCCTATTTCTTACAATTGCAGCTTTGTTTCCTCCAAACCAGGTACTTTAAAGGGCAATTTGTCCAGACCAATTTCAGTGCACAATATCCACTTAGATTTTAAGTGTTAACTGTTATTCCTATTTAGAAAAGTTTATTCTTTAAATTTCTCAAATTCAGTGAATGAAAAGCACTTTGCTATCAAATCTTAAAATGTTCTCCACTTGGAAATAGAGCAGTGACAATTTGTAAGCAAGTAAACTTGTTTTACTAGACCAAATTATAACGTATTTGGTGGATAAAAAGGAGCAAGACAAAAAGGAAAAATTTTTCTGGAAAAGCCTAAAATATGATGGGTGTATCAAAAAGTTTTGAAGCAAAAACTATTTATCTAGGAAAGGTACTTAACTCAAATTATATGTCTCTGAAACAGTAAAATTAATGACATCAGAAAGAAGAATAAAGAGATGAACAATTTTTGAACAGGTAAAATTTTTTTATCTGAACAATGGCAAAATTGGAAGAAGTTTTGAAGGAAAAAAATCCTTAATGGCAATATATTTTTTCATGAAGTCTACTGTTTGAGATTTCTTCTCAAATTTCAGCTTTATTCTTAGAAGAATAAGTGAATTCCCTCATCATAGAGAGAGTCTTGTCCACTCCATGGCCCCCATGCAAGATCAGCTGTACTTGAACTATTCATGACACTTCATCTAACCTGTTCCTGGAAGCTATCACAAGAGGGAAATCCCACATTCTCCCTTAAGCAATCCATTTGAAGGCCTAACTTTCTTCACAAATACGATTTCCCCCCCGTATTTTAATATTTTTATAATTTTTAACTTTTGTGCAATTTAAATTAATTTCTTCTTGACCTACTCAGAGAGGATATGAAATATTGTTTATTTTTCCTTACAATAAGATCTTTTGCACATGTCAACCTGACTGTCCTCAGAGAGATCCTTCTTTTCTAGATTATTTGAAACTCTACTTTTATTTTTTTTCTCAAGGTCGTGGGGTTTTAATTTTTTTTAAGTTTATTATGCTTTATCACTTTTTTTATTACTAAAAATTGTGCCCTCTGTTATTTCACAAATATTCTCACACAAGCTGCCTTTCTGCAATGAACTGCTGATAAGTTCTTTGAAGGTAGGGTAGGATGTGCTTGACAGGCTGTCACCATACCAGTTTCCCAAAAGATACTTGAGTATTTAGTGTCTTCCATCAACACCAAGTCCTGAATCACACCTGGTCTCCTAGGCTGGGTGTTCAATAGCAGACTTCAGCATAGGCTCACTCCTTCCAACCTTCTGTCACTGCCCAGAGATTTCAACGGGTCTGTCATTCCTTCCATTTTGGAGTTCAGAGCATGTGTGCATGACTATGACACTGCCAGATTTGTAAACACACACTAAGCCAGTAACACGGGGGACCAGAATTTGTCAGATCTAGCTGCAGCATTGATGGCAGCCAGGTTTGGGATTGTATCAACATAAGTCAAAACAGAGTGCATCATGTTTGCTGCACTACTGCTGTCCATCTTCCAGCTCCCAGATATCACACTGCTTGCCATGTTTATGTGACTCCTTTAGGCACCTGTGTGTACTAAAAGCTATTACTCTGAAGTAATTTATATAACACCTCTTTCACAACCTCACAAAGTAACCCATTAGATGGGAGTCATGCTGCCTTGCACTTGGATCATTTTCTGAGTCATGTGCATCTGTGTCACGTACTCCTTTCCAGCACTGTTAAACTGTGCTTAGCCATCACAATGGTGCTTATTCCAGGTCATCTTATTGTACAATTCAGGTTTTTTTAATATTGAAAAGCTCAAATTAGGTAAATATTTAAGCAGGAATAGTTTAGCAACACTTCTTTCTTCATTATAATCACATAGAAACAACAGCTTTACTTTTCCTTCCCTCCTGCTTAGCTCACTAAAACTATACATTTCAGTATATTGCAAAATATTGCAAAATTTCTTTATTCTCCTTAAAGATATCACACTAATGTCTATGATCTGTAAGCAGGTTCATGTCCTTGCTGGTTTGTGTAGTTGTACAGTAAAGCCTTGATCTTCCTTCAAAGGGGTGTTGATTTAGAGACGGTATCACACTCTCTTCTAAGGCCCTGTTCACAAAGAACAGAACCCAGGCAGGTGCTACTGAAGTCTGGCAGGATTGTGTCCATGCAAAGGGCTGACAGAAGAGACTCCATCAAACAAGCACATTTTATTTAAAGAACTAATAAATTCCAAATATTTATACTACAAGTTTTCTGAGCACAAAGGCCCTTTGCCCTTTAAAACAGGGTGTATGACATAAATTGAACATCTCCCTTTCCACAATGAGAGTATTTCTTTTTTAAAAATAAGATCATTTGTAAAAGAATCTTGTTCAGTCATTTATAAATAGTCACCTCTGTAAACCAAGAAATAACCTTGTTTAAAAAAGTACATATGTTGTTGTTCTGTTGTCACCCGCTGGTAATTGAAAATGTGTTTCTGTCAATTCCTCCTAAGACAGAATGTAATTCTTTCTAAGATCTTGATCTTAAATTGGTAAAAAAAAAAAAAAAAAAAAAGTCAGTGATAAAGCAGCCAGAAGTTGCTACTTGTTTTTTGTACTGGTGATATTGCTGCTGCCCTTTCTTATAATCTAAGACATTATTCTTACTGGCTCCTGGAAGGCTGCATTACAATCCTATTTTTTCATTGTTTTTTTTTCTCCTGAATTGGTATTGAACACTGCTTGGTACTGAATCACAAGACCCACATTACAAAACAAACATACAAACAAAATGCCAAAACACCAAAAACCATACAGGGCCAAATCTTGAAGCCTTGGCTTAGCTTTAAGCTTTGTTATTACTCATACTAATTAAAAAAGGATTTTACCTAAGTAGATCAGAAAAATAATTAAGGAAAGCTCTATGATTAAAGAAGGGCTTCATAGTTATAGTAAAAACAAACCCTCTGTTTCTTCGCTTATGCTTCACAGAGTTAATCTGATTTTTCTTCATCGGGTCTTGTAGAATAAAATAATGAGTATTCCTCACACTATATGATTGATCTACTGTCCTGAGAAAACAAACAGGCCTGTAAAAAGAGATCTACAGATGAGTTGTGGTAGCACTAAGAAATACAACTTTGTAGCTTCTGGACTTCAGATACTTCATGTCTGATGAGACAGAGGAAAGGTGACATTGTACACATGGCCATTTGCATTCAGTTGTGTCCATATGTCCCTTATGGAACATTATTAATCAGCTGAGGTAACAGTAAAGATAGTTTATTCACAGAAAAATCCCATAGATCCCAAACAGCTATATAACATCTTCTAAAAATAGCAGTTCCTTTCTTTGGTGAAAATATGGACCCTCTTCTCCAGGCACATTCCCCTTGAGTTACAGACAGAATCTAACAGGCAATCACATATTTCAATCCAAAAGTAAGAGAGGGGAAGCCATCAGAGGGATCAGAGCTAAACTGCACCAGTTAGAGAGGCTGAGATTTACTGCTAAAAAATTGTCCTAAAAAGTCTGGTTTTGCTGGAAAATTTGTGGTATGTGATACATTATCCAAGTTACAAATTCTTGCCTAATAACATCATAGTTTCAGTTATTTTTGTTTCTATCTGACCACAACCTCTGCCTTTTTTTTCTCTCACTTATCTTTCTCTGCTCACATACATTCTAATGTTTTTCAGGATCCTTAACTCTTTGCTAAATTTTTTTCTTGAATGGTAGTGCAGATTACAGTCACTCCCAAAATACTTCAGCACTCTTGGAAAGCTTTGCACTCACAAAATACATGACATCAGTTGACTCAGAGGTATAGTATGCTATCTCTCTTTAGAGTATTATGCAGGTAATGAAAGTTTCTCCATAACTCTACCAGAATATTTCACTTACGTGAAAAGTCTGCCTCTGGGTCACGAGGGCAATGCAATTCATTCAGTATCACTCATTCCATGCTAGTTCTCTCTCTGCTGGGAGTGTAAAGAGGCTAACTACAATCTGAAGGAAGATTTTTGATGTGGACACACATCCTTTATGCTCTAGACTAGGACCAATGGTTCATATCCATTAGGCCAGCAAAAGAAAGCAATCAGATGGCAATGATTTTCAATCACTACTGGTTCAGGGTTAGATTCAAACAAGTGACCTGGAGGTGAAATGTTCCACATCCCATTACTGATCCTCTAAATTATTCTTCCCCCACAGATGAGACTTGACACACATAAAAAAGTAGCTTGTGAGGAATTGCAATAGAAAAAAACTGAGGCAGTAGTTCATAATAGATGTGGATTTTTTTTAGCCCTTTATGCTTGAACAATATTGTTATGGTACAATGATAGGGCACAATTATTGATTCTATCTAGTGACTCATAATTGAGTAACCACAAAGCACACTCAGTTTATAAACTAATTCAACTGTTTTACAGTGTATGGCAATTTATTTTTCTTTATATGAGGGAGCAGCTTATTAGAATTCCTGTGTTTTGGAACTATTTAAAAATAAGAAATACCTGACAAAACCTCCTTCTTCAAAGCAGAATTTGTTCATAATGTTTTTGTGTCTTTATCTACTCCAATAATTTACTGATAGCCAGAAACATTTTACAGAAAATTAGCCTCTGAGATGCAACCAAATCTGAAGGGAAGAAACAATATCTTGCGGAGGATTTTATATTAAAATAATAATGGAATAAAATGAACTTTTTTTAAAAAAAAATAATCCTGTTTAACAGGTACTTTGGGGGTTTAGTAAAATAGATAGGGAAAACTTTACATAGTTTCCTTTCCTCAATAGATCATTATCTGCCTCATTGGAGAGGAAAATAAACATTAATATGAGATCTGAGGCAAAACAGACACCTCAAAAGACTTGCATCACTCTCCAATTTCCCTTTCTATCTGGCTTTCTGATGCTATGAGACATTTAGCAGCTCTATCCAGGGCTCACTCTCTCCAATCAAGCAGCCTCAACTCCTGTTCAGGCACACAAACACCAAAGGTGTCACCAGTACCAGATCATGACAGACTGGTCCAGCTTTAAACAGGAGCCAACAGCTTTGTGTTTATCCAGACTTGAAATAGTTTGAATCTCTGAGAATCTGAGTAGAGCAACTTTTTGCAGATTTGTGAGGTTTTTATGCTTGCCTAATAGCTAAATGGAACTTTTACTTAGTGTAGCTTTTTGTTTCCAGAGAGTGGGCGATCACAAGGAAAAAGAACTGAAGATCTGGCAAAGGGCTTTTTCTCTTCAGTTTCCATCTCAAGCGAATAGCTCAGTGCAGCAAAGGTACACAATGGAGCTGGAGGAGCAAAAGTGCTCTGCTCTAAAAATATGTGACAGTGAGTGATGCAAAAGGAGGTAGGCAGAGAAGGGAGTGCTAGTAACACTTTTGAGGATCAATCAAGTGCTCATCTTTGTGCTGTCACTTGAACTGTGGTGCCACACTTACAGGACTTTAGACAACTGTTTGCTAAAGTGCTTATAAAATCCATCATCTCCTCTTTGCAGGGATGCATGAAAAATAGCAAATAGGGGAAAAGTAAATTGCTTATTCCACATAAGAAAGATTGTCTGAATCTGACATGAAATAAAACTTCCTTAGCAAAACGTGAGTTTGCTAGTGCACTGAGAAACCAGATGGGCTATCAGAATTTAGATCCAGTCTGACTTTGAGGTGTACTGAGATCTTGGCTATACAATTAAGTCAGAGGGAGTAGACTTCTTCATAGTGTTAACCATCCCATACATAATTTGCAATTTGTCCTACAGCAGTTATCTAGAATGGGCTAAATATTTTCTCTCTCTACTGACTACAGAAGAAACCTAGACAGCTAACTTGGAATAGACAATTTTTCAATGGCTTACATCAGTGAAGGTGGAAGCAATCCATAATATCTTTCATATAACCAGTATCTTACCAAAACTTACTTTACAGCATTAAATTTAAAGAGTAGAGGAGAAGAATTTTGCCAGTAAGATTTGAAAGTAGATGGATGATTTGCAGGACAGAGACAAAAAATACTGTTCCAGGCTGAAGGTGACCCAGGGGAGAAGGCTTGCATTCAACAGCAGCCAGATTGCATTCTGGAGGACAAAAATGAGCTTCTAAAAGAATTCTTCCATGTGTGCCTGGAAGCATGTCAGGCGAAAAAGAAACACCTACCATTTTGACTGTGTTATTTGTGGTATCATTCTTTAAAAGCCAACATGGACACTGTGAGGGGAAGATGTTAACAATTTAAAGACATGCAGTCTTGCTGTGGAGAGGAGGTACTTTACCCTATATAGCTCTACTCTCAGCTGACTCAGCAAGACACTAGGAGCTTTTTTAGGCCCAGCTTGCAAAGATTCTGCAAACCACATCTTGGACAGATTCACAGTTTACATCTGTCTTCTGTAAGCTAAATTTAAGTTTGCCATAAACATGTTATTGTTTGTCAGTCAAGTGCTGCCACTAGTAGGGCTTCTTCTAGTAGTATAGGATCTAAGGTTGTTATTCAGCATCACTTTTTAACAAGAATGAAATTAGTATGATTAAAGGATAGGAAAGGAAAAAAATGGTTAAAAAACACTGATTAATATACTTAGTCACTCAAGTAATAAAAATAACAAAATATTCAGAAGGCAGATATATTGCACCATTGGTTTAATTGATTTACATATCAGAAAATTGTCATTTACTTAGTGAGGAAGTGGTTATATGTCAGAAGCACGATATATCTTTGGTAGACAGTATGGAGAAAAAACGGTGTAAGAAAGAGCCACAGGAAAACAGACTAACAAAGTACAGTAGATCAAGATTTTGCAACCCAGAAGCTGTCTGCCAGCTGCAAAAAAAACTTCGCCTTGAAACAACATTACGTGGTCACGGTCCTTGTTTTCTGGAAACACAAGCTTCACTCACTGTTACAGCCAGGAGAGTAAATGCACCAAAAGAAAGCCATCTGTCATACACTGGATGGGACACACTATTTAGACGTTATGCTCCTTACTCTACTCTTGCTGAAGCATTGCAGAGTTCAACTGGAGATTTTACCAACAGATTTTGAATACCTCCAGGTTTTCCCTCCATAATCCCTCCACACAGTCTGATAGTGATCTTGGAACTTCTTTGTCTGTCTGGAAAGATTTTGTGGATAGGGAAGGAGTCAAGTTTGACAACTTTCAGGCTTCATTCAGTTCAAAGATTAAACTATGGGCAAATCTACGGACACTGTGGCTGAACCTAGCCCTGTGTTATGTACAGTATTAGTGTTGCTGCTTGTAGTCAGACAGCATCAGAACAGTCTGTTCAAATTCCCTTGAGAAATCTGTTCAGGCAATACCTACGAATGAGGGGGAAAAGCTAAATACTTGAAATCAAATCTAACTGCCTCTGTGCAGGGTGGATATCTGCCAGCACTGTCCATTTTTGGTCAGTCTTGGACATAACCACATTATTTCTTTAAGTGCCTAAGAGGAAATTGACAAAATATGCAGAAACAGGGGGATTATAACATACATTAAAGATGTTATACATCATGTACTTGCCATTGACAGCTTTAACTTTCATGTCTGTGAATTTTGTGATCTTGTTCACCATAACCAGCGTACAGATATGTGAAGAAAAACTAACGTATGTTTATTTCCAACTGATGTACTATAACTGTCTTAATATAATCCCATTAGAAGATCATATCACACACAAATGTGACATGAAATGAGCAAGTGGAAATGCAGACCAGTTTTGTTTAATCCTATACAAAAGTGTACTCTATTAACCCCATTTTTTGTCAGTAGATACTGTGGAGTCTGCTGGAATACAACTGATGTGAGGAATCAAGGGGAATATTTTAGGGTCGGCAGTTGAAATGTACTACACAATCATATCTTTGCTTAATGCTGGCTCACAGAGCTAGCAAAATATTTGCCAAGATCATGAGGTGCTCAGAACTTAACAGATCAAAAGCCTTTAAGTCCAGCCTCTCCCCTCCTCTGCCATGCTCCTTGCTGTGAGAAGAAAAATATTGGAAAGTTTTGAGAGGCTCTCCAGATTGACGTCTGCTGTTCGATACCCACCTAATGAGCTGCTTAACAACTGTTACCAAAATTAATGAGTCAAGTCACAGTTGTAATTACCATATTGCAGATCACACTATTGTATTAGATTACCATGGACTTCTATTTAGGAATATTTACACCATGATGACTGTTTAAAATGTGCACCGATGTTTCAGGAGATTGCATTGCCTCATAGCCCATATTTATGGGGACTCAAAGGAGTTTTATGATGAATTCTTTGGTTCCAGCTTTCAGGGACTGATGAAGAGTCAATCTTAATGTAAGAATATCTAACTATTGAAAAATGTACAAATGTTTAAAAAAACCCCTTGATTGTGTGTATAAGCTGACACACTCCAAAGAAGCAAGTGTCTGGTGATGAAAAAAAAAAAAAGTTATCTGGGTCAAGAAGCAAATACAACAACAACATCCTATACATTATCTCAAAAAGACTGTAATTTTACCTTCCTCCTATTCCACACTCTAGTAATGAACAAATCTTCAAATGATGTGGAAAAAGTTAGGGATCTTCTGCATTTTGGTCCAGGTCCTGTTTATTTATCACCAGCAATGCTTCAATAGGCAGTGACACATATATCTGTGCCTCCTTGATGTAGTATCTGGCTCTGGGAGTCAACAGCAGCCCTTGAATAGCTTGCTTTGTTACACTTGTTCAGGTGCCTAATACACACTCACACACACACACGTATGTATACACACACACATATATATATACTCACATATGTGTATATATACACACATACACACACACATTATATATATATACATATACACACATGCACATATACATATACACATATTATGCACTTGGAACAAGTGTAACAAAGTGAACTGTTCAAGGGCTGCTGCTAACACCCCAGAGCCAGATACCACATCTAGGAAGCACTGCCCAGAGGCTCTCCTCTATCTGCCCAGTCCCATTTACTTATCTACAAGCTCCCAGCACCTCACCACATGTGTGGAAGAGGGCTTGCCCATGCTACTTCCATGCAGGTCATTGTCAAGATGCCAAAACCAGAAGGTGCATACATTGTGTGATGAATAACTTAGAGACTTGCAACAACCGAGTGTTTGGAGTACTTAACTTTGAATCCTACAAGGGTGGATTCAGAAGTGATTGTGTTGCTTCCCCCACCTTCTTCTCCAAAGAGAGCCTGTTATCACAGACAAATGAAGCAAGTCAATAACATTCACCCAGACAGGATATATCGAGCCAATTCAAGGGTAGGTGGATAGCAGCTGCGGTCCTGCCTGTGAAATACTATAGTTGTTGCCATTGTGCAGTGAGTCATCAAGCCCCTTTTATTTACACTTTCATATAAGTGCTGGCAAACGCTGATTTATGTTCTCAAAGCTGAGAAATGGGATATGGGCATGTTAAGGAAAGAAGCATGCACACATGCGTGCACAGACCAGCAACTTATCATCAGTTCATCCAGGAGAATTTTAAACCATGCAGACTTGAAACAGATTTACCTTTTATTACTTCTGAATTGAGGACAGATTTCCCCTTTAAAGGCTCGATTATATTGCCGGGCTTGTTTGCTTTTCATGATTTCAGAAGATGCCATGGTAACTTGAGCAATGAATTTGAGCTTAGGCTGTTTCATGAGCTGGATTTCAACCTCAGAAATGTAGTTTGCAATTTTAATCAATCTGGTGTCTGGAAAATTATTATGTTTACTCTTGAAGAGAATTTATGAGAGACAAGTTATAAGGACAGATATTTTACAACATCGTTCAGGTTTCTGCCTGCCTTTGCCCATTGGAGAACATAGAGTTATTCTGGGAAGTATGTGATTCCTGGCCTGATGATAGATTAATATCTTAAGTTCAGCTATAAAGAGCTGCTCTTCTGTCAAATTCATTCTATCAAGCATCCTTGAGTAGGATATCATCTCTGATTTTTCTAGGATAAATCTAATTATTTAGACACCTAGACAGAGACTTTTATTCATTTTCTCTCTACCTGCAGAATTGCTTGCATTAGTTGCCTAGTGCTCTAATAATCTATTGACCTGCTCAAGAGAGAGGCATGTTGGTGTTAAAGATCATTCACGGTGCAGTTATCAGAAGGATCTGAGGCAGATGCTTTCCACAAGGCAGGGTCGGGGCACAAAAGACACGTGCATGATGAACTCAGTGTTTATCACTTTCTGTGTATTCTAGAAATGTGGAAAAGTATGAGAAAACATTATGTATCAAAGTCTGAATTTGAAACCATGACTGTCCAGCTAACAACCCTTTTCTAACTGAGGAGCTTTCAAAGCACTCATGGGACAAATCACATTTGTTTCAAAGTATTATTTATTAAACTCCTATGAAGGGATGGGAGAGAGGGAGGGATGGACAGATGAGGGAAAGGGAGGAAGGGAGAAAAGGAGGAAGGGAGAAAGGGAGGGACAGAGCAAGGGAGAATGCGAGGAATAAATAAAAGTGGAGAGGGAGGAAGCAAGAAAGCAAATAAGAAAAAGTTCCCACAACACACTAATCAATGTGTGTTATACCATTTTTTCATCAGTTTCTCCACCATTACCACACATAAGATGGGTTTTTTAATCATTTTTATATTAGGATTTGAATCTATTGATTGAGTCAGAGAAATATGTGTTTTTCTGGGTGACAGCAAGTGCACAATGAGATTTAAGAGCAGCAGATGCTTTGAAATACACTGTCTGTACAGATTCTACATGGCTACCTCTCCTCCAGTTAAGAACTGTTTTTTAAAAAAAAAAATCTCTTTTTTTTTTTATTTAGGGAGACAATTAACAATTATCTGTTAAAAATTATTCTGTTAACAAAAGTTAACAATTATCTGACCAGTCACTCTGTGTCACTGAGTACAAGCAAATCTCACATGTGAATCCTTATCCTTAATTTTATTTTTAGGCACCTAATTTTTTTTCCCATTTGGTGATATCTTCAGCTGAAATTGTAGGCTGCTGATCTCTTGTTTTTTTCTCCTGCAGTGAATGTAATTGGACACTCTTAACCATAGCACAACTGTTCTAAATGACACAGAAAGTAAATGAAGGCTGCTAGATTAAAGAGAAGTCTCTCCATAGATTTGTGATTAACTTGCAACTATAATAAGAAATTACATGAAAATAGAAATGAGTAGGAAAGGTTAACCAGCTAAGACAGGAAATTATTTCAACAGCAGGGGAAAAAAAAAAAAGATAGTCTTTTTACAGATACACTTCTGACATCAGCTGTTTCTCAAGAGCAATACACTAGAGCTAAGAAGAGACTTGAAGGGCTAAAAGATACAGTTCCGATTAGAGATCAGTATTTGAGTCCTGATTCTCATCACTACCTTTCTGCCAAGCTCTGAACAAGCTCTATACCTCAGTTTCTCTTCCTTTCTATTTAGCCTATAAACTCATTGACAGTTTGTATTATGCTTACTTCTAGGATCTCCAGCCTGTAAGCTATGCATACAACTGGAAATCAGATAAAGTTTTCTGTTCTCACACGTCAGCCTTGTACTCACTTTGACAGAGAGTGTTAAGTACAGCAAAATGTACCAAAGACGAAATCTATGTCCAGTCATTATGAACACAAAGTCATATTTAACTCCTAGGTAAGAGTAGAACATATGCCCACAGATAGTTAAGAGTAATTCAGTGTTTCAGTAGAGAGCTCCCATGTGAAAAAGGAGATGAGAAGTGAAACAAGTAATTATTTGAGAAGCAGAATTAATGAATCAAATCTCTTTTTTTGGTAGATCATCTGTATCTAATAAAAGGTCAGATTATTGGTCTTTCCACTGTCTCTCTTAATTTTCACTAAATTTATAGAAATAAACTAATTTCTTCAACCTATTTATTTGTTAAATTTGCTTGAAAGCATTCAATAGATAAAATTTATCAGGAAACAATCTGTTTTGAGACAAAACACTCAGCCAGGGTGCTTGTACAAGGCTTGTTTTCTCAAGAAATCAGGTTACACACATCCTCCCCTCCACACACACTCATTATTTTCATTAAGTTAGCCTGCACAGTTTGTTGCATGCATTCCCAGGTGAGCTAGTCAGCATAATACACAGCCAGTTCCTGCTGTATGTAGACAACAGTTCTAAAATGAAGAACAATTTATTTTAAGAGTTTGGATATCCCCCTTTTATAGCAAGGTGACCCATATAGGCTGAGTTCATATCTACAGTAGCTCTACTTAAAGGGAAAGCAACTGTTTCAGATAGCAGTTTGCCCCATGAGCCCCGCCCTGTGTTTATCTCAGTTTGGGTCAGCTATCTTCTTTGCCTCAAGTGGTTTTGATTTCTTAAATCATTTCATGATGCAGTCTTTTAATAGCTTAATTATTTCTGCTCCTGTACTGTTCTCTCATCTCAGCACGGGCAGTACAACATTCTCCTTTCCTGGGATGAATATAACCACAGTCAGTAACATGAATCCAAAACAAATTGTCGTTGCCCTACAGTAAGTATTAGGTTTACACATTCTATTTCAGCCAGTTACACAAAGTCAGACAGCTACTCTTTACCCCTTACAGCCCCGATAAACGCAAGGAGGTCACAAAGCAATAACAAAGCAGTATTTGGCCTGTGTTAATGAGTACAATAATGTTGAGCTGAGGTCTGAAGAGGTGTTGCCAGTTTCCTCAATTCTCCGTGGCTAAAAGGAATTCTTTTTTAAAAGAACAAGCTATTTCATTTGATTTTAAAAATAGAAAAATGAAGTAAAAGCAGCCAGGACATGGCCACTGTCTGTACAAAATAGTCTGCAGTGTCCTGATATTTATTCTTCAGTTCTTGTATACTCAAGTTCTTACATCCTGTCAGGGAGATCAATATAACAATCGCTTTAAGAAAAATTGATTTAAATTATTTACATTAGAGCAAATTAGGCATTAGGTTTCCATCATGCATTGCAGAGAAGGAGGACCACAAGGTAGGGGTCATATCAAGGAGGGGAGCAAATGTATCACAGACACTGTTCCATCACCTAACCTCCACCTTTTAATCACTACTTCATCTGGCACAGGGTCGCCCATGGAATTCCAAATCTGTAGGACAGATCCCAGCTGAATGGAAAATTTTAAAAAATCAGCTAAATTGGAGGACTCCAATACAGTACAAGATAGACATTATATAAAAACAAAAGTAGATGGAAACCCCTGATTTTACCTCTACCAATTGCATCACTCCCTAGTCAGGTCAGATTAGCACATTAATGCAGGGAAGAATGCAATTCTTTGAAACGTATCAAAACTTCTAAAGTTTTGCAGACCCTCAGTCATCTTCCTGCTGTTCACAAGTATCCTACGCTTGTAGACTTCTCAAACGTTCTGCCTCAAAGACACTTGCCTGGCTCTTGGCTAGAGCATCTCTGCATTGCTAATGAGCAGAGTTTCTTCCATACAAGACACTGTACTCATCTGATTCTATTTCCTACCATCCATCCATTCAATCATATCCTGCTTTGAACTTTTGCCCTTTTTAACTCTCTATGCAGGCTTACAATCCTTAGACAGAAAAATACATAGATATACTTAGGTTTATCTACCACAGCCAGAGCAGCCTCAGGGATAGTGATTTAATGGCTCCTGTTCTGACGAGAAAGTTGTTTATAAATATGTATGTAACTGGGCATACCAGTGGGAGGTAACTACACATTATCCCTAGGTGTCTCTCTAGGAGACCCAATTCATTTAGTAAAGCATCCTTCTAAATGTGTGCACACATACAGACACATACACATGCCAGCTGTTTAGATGGACACAAAACATTTATCTTTTCCATTTTTATGAAATGAAAAGTTGTTAGGATGGTCATAAATCCTGATTCATTTGATCTGGGCTGCTCTGTTCATTTCATAGGAATAAAAATAAACAACAAGAGAGGATCATTTTCTCCAAAAAAATTATTCCTTGTGAAATGGGAAGCCTGCACCTTTGGAGGTGTGTCTGCCTAGACACCTCCATTGAGTTCTCACAGGTTTGCAGCAAGACTTGGTGGAACAGGACACTCTTGAAGTTCACCGAACCAAAACATCCAGTCCACTATGCAAAAGCAACGACAATAAGCAAAGAGTGCTGTTTGTCATGTAGGGGCGCTTTTTTTTCTTGTATGTTTTTCTTTTTTTCTTTTTCTCTGAGACTGCAGTTAATATCTTCTGCTAGGACTATAGCATTCCTCTAGGCTCTATGTCAGAACTGGGAATGCTTCTTTGCACCTAATCTATAACATGGTGGGTAAAGATTATGCTGGCTGCTCCAGAGGGGGTCTGGTGGGGTTGCAGACAGCAAAAGCAGCTATCACTGCAGAACATACACCTTATACTGCAACTCTTGCTTAAGTGGGGTGGTGTGCTAAAGGCCTTTGCTTCCTAATGTAAAGTTGTGAATGCCACTGAGAAGTTAGATTAGACAGACACTATGAAAACAATATCTTCAAAGTTAACCCATGGATAAGAAATCAGTTAGTGACATACCTTTAAAGTTATCTAAATAACCAATCAAGTACAGAGAGGAATAACCTTTTAAATTCATGAGATTTTGTAAGCAGATGTACACACAATTAACTTCAAATTATGCAGCCAAGGAATAATGTAGATTGTAGATTTCAAAGTGAGAACAACTATGTCTAAAAGGCAAGCAAATGATGCTTTAAGACATATTTTCTTGATTTTCAGGTAAGTCATCAGATCCAGATCAGCATGTTCTACTTCTTGTAAGAATAGGATGCTGGACCATTACTTTACCTTTTGCTGTCCATTTTGGAAATGCTCCTTCTCTGAGCTTATGAATCACTGACTTCATCGCTATTTATAAATAGTAGTTCCCAAGATGATGCAAGGGAGTTTACAGACACTTGAACTCAAGTCTCAATCATCTCATCTTTCTACTTGCATATTTAAAGGGCAAGGTTAAAATGTTCATAGAGAAAAAAGGGTAAATTGATGGGAAGTAATATTATTCTCTTTTGCAAAGGGTGACAGGCACATACGGACACAAATGAAAGGAAGCAAACCTGAAAAGATTTCTCAGCTCAAAGGAGGATTAACACTTTTATAACACTTGTATATGAGGCAAAGAGGATGGGACAAACCACAGCTGTGGTGAATGAACATGAGGTGGTGAACTGGCACATGAACAAACCACTGCTGAAGAAACCCTTTTTTTCTGATGGGGAATCTATAAAGGAGACAGATGGATGAGGATTAAAAAAAAAGGCATGAAAAAGGGACAAATAGAGAAGCCGGAGTACCATCGAGATGACCAAAAACCAGCAGTTAGGAAAAACACACCACCTGAAAGTGGCCTTTATCAATAATGTAGCAAATCACCAAGTATTTTTCTCAGTTTCACTTGTGGGTTGACAACATAGTAGTGTTCTCATTCCTGGCTCAGCTGAGATGACCTCTGCTCAGTGATAAAAGGTTGCTGACTCCACTGTCTCGTCTGGCTTGCAGAGTAAGAAGGATGAAGGCTCCGTATGAGGTTTCAGATTCTTCTGTACTACTAGAAAGCAATTTAAGACTTTAAAAAATGAAAAGAAAGGCAGAGGAGTTCTTCACTTCCCTCCTATCGGTTGCCCTGGTATCTAAATTATCTTCTAGGCTCTGTGCCCAAGATCTTTATGTGGTGCTATAGAAATGCACAGTAATCTTTCTTCACCTGAGAGTGAAAATTGGTGTTAGCATAAAGAGAAAAAATCCTCAAGGATTTACTGTACTCCAAGGACTTGGTCAGCTCTAGCAATTTGTTCCATTATGACTAGTTTCCGTATCACTGCAATATGCTGATGGATATGTCTCTAAGATTAAAATCTGCTTTTACATCAGTGTAAAGCTAGCACAAGGCAGATACAAAGATTTAGTTTTCATATCTATCTTGGTATCTAAAATGTTTCTACATTTAAAATATTTCTTGTAGTATGCCAGTATCTATTTTCCCAATCTTGTGAATGATGCAGGCTTCCAGAAGATTTCTAGAGTCAGTTCTGTTTGTCTCCAACCTTTCTCTCCAAAAGTAAGTGAAAGCAATTCTTGTAAAACTTTGATATTATCTGCATCCAAGACCAGCACAGGCAATAAGACGGAGATCTGTCAAATGGCGTGTTTTATAACACCTTAATCTGCACTCTATAAGAATTCAGACACCTTAAAAAAATAATCATTTAATTATTTCATTTAGTCACCACTGTGTTTTAAAAGATCATTAGGAAGACTTGCCTACATTTTCTGTGGAGACTAGCAGGAGGGAAAAGGTGTATGCTTATCACCTACCACCTAGAGAGGCTAAAAGCATGAAAATACATCAAGTTTAGATGTAAACTTCTAAGGCTTGATTCCCTGCCAAAACAGAGCTTGAGCTCAATTATTCAAAGCCATGCCAAAGTTGGCTAGCCACCTGCTAGACAATGAGCTAGAAATAGAAGGAACTCCTGCAAAATAAAACTGTGGAGGTGAGGGGGAAGGAAGTCATCCTTGAAAGGAAAGTGACAAAAAGGAGCATCAAGAGACTGTACTGAGAACTAATGTCCAATAAATTACCCTCAAATACATGTATGAGAGTTCAGCAAGGAAGAAACTACTAAGAAATAAACCAAAATAGTTGATTAGGGTTCTCCTCAGACTGATGGTTTGACACTTGGATTTCATCAGCATCTCTGAAGACAGAAAAATGGCAGTAATGAATTTGTACTGTCCTTCTTAGTTTCAGATGCTGTCATATTTCATGAATATTTCCTCCTTTACTAACAGTTTAGGTGAAACATAAACTACAAGTCCAAAATACCATGAATCCTGAGTCCTTTTTCTACCTCATATTTTTCATTGAATCATTTATTATGCAAACAACTTACTAGTGTGTGTTCATAACTGTTTCTAGATAGACTGACTGAGATCGTGATTATGAAAAAAGATAGTCAGCTGGTTTACCAGTGTTATTTATTACTTGCAGATTATAAAAACATCATTCAGACTGTAGGCTCAGCACATCTGTATTTGTTAGTAGATATCTACCATTCAGGTTCCCTGTTAAAGAAATATGAGTACAAGCTGAACTCTCTAGTCCTATATAAGTAACTTCTGAGAATTAGAATTGAGGTAACAGGTGCAAGTACCTATTAACTAAGCTTAGTGTGCTATGGAGATAAAGTTCAATTCAAAAAGAAATGATTGATGATGAGAATAGCCTTTCCTTACTAGGTCATTCTGCAATACAGGACAGCTGAAGTAACAGCAAACACAGTAACATCTTATTCACAAAACAGAGAAAAGTAAAGCTCAGTGTCAATAACAAATAAGCAGATGATACTCCCTGGCTGATCTGCAATTTCTGTAGAAGCTCCTCTCCAGAAAAAATAATGCCATCTAAAAATAAACAGATTATAGGGATACAGAAGTAGTTCTGTAGCAAGTCCACTGAATCTCTCGAGGACTCACATTTGAATTAATCTCCATAAAACCTATATTTTTTTTCTGTTACTATTTACATTTCTTTAACACTTAGAAGTCTGACTAGGTCCTCATTTTAATGGATATCAACCATTTCTGCTTTTGTCAAAAAATGACCGTGTTTAACATCTTTCTTCAAGAATGAAACATCTAGAGACAATTTGAATGTGAAAGATGCTCTTTTCCACAAAAAGAACAGTCAAAATGGTAGTGTTTAATAACAGCATTGTCCAATGCACATTGTAGTCTCCACCTTTTCCTCAGTCTGAAAGTGAATATCTGAAACAGCATTTATGTGATGACTGGCTGCTTGAACTGCAAAAAGTTTCACCATCTAATGATTATATTAAAATCCATGGCTTAAAAACAACAACGTATGTTTATCATGCACTGTAAAAGAGACTGAGTAAAACCAATTCTACAACATTTTTTTACTTTCTCTTTTGGCCTTTACTTTCTTAGTATTTTCTCCCTTTCCTTGTTTCCCATTTAATTGCAATAAATGGTTCCTAAATGAGCACAAGACTGAGAAGATTGGATTCTTTATCTGACTGGCGTTAATGCTGGCTAGACTTTGCAGAAAAGGATGCATCAGTGTTATGTATACATTTTATTTACATTTCTAGGTGAAGTAAGAAACTGCTTGTCTGCAGTCTTTCAATGGGTTCAACTTTGGTGGCATATGAGTATCCTGAGCCAATTTCAAGACTGCACAGTTTGCTTCCCTTTATCATCATGAACTGTGTCTTAGTGGGATGAACAGCATGGTGATTTTTGCCACTTCTCACATTTCTAGGTGAACCCTTTCTTCAATCAAAGATGATGAAGTGAAATGAACTTATGAAAGGCAGAAAACATAGAGCCCAAAGTGTGACCTAGGAATCTTAATTTTCCTCAATCATTGCTGTAACGGAATGCAAGTCTGCAGCAGCGGGGGTGAAATTATAGTACAAATTACCATGCTATGCCAGATAAATTATTCTCTGCAGCATGGTTATTAAGTGATAGATAAATAACTAACACTGTAGGACTGATTGACAAAATATAAGTGACCTGGAGCTAAGCAGGGCACCATGGAAATAACACTGCAGCGCCACTAATATTTTAACACTGAAATGAGATTTTCTGAAGCAGAAAAATCTTAAAATAGTACATGACTAAGCTAGCTACAAGTTAAATAGGTACTAAAAGCTCTTCAGCTGAGAACTCCTAGCTTCATGCCATGTCTCATGTAAATGTTTCTTAAATACAAAATTGAGTACTGGTGCATGTTCTCTGTCTGCGGAGGAAACAAGACTAAGCTTTAGACTCCTGCTATGAGAGAGTGACAGGATTTTTCCATTCAAATGAATGTTAGTAGATGGCTATCTTCTTTAACAATAGCTTCAAAGCGAATGTGGAACATGGCCTTAGAGGTTATTCAGTGTCCTCTAGGTTTATAAGCAGAGCTAATAAAGAGAGAAAAGACTCAGACTATTGTCAGAGTGAACCGAAGAAGCCAGAGACCATTATGAATTCTTCAGAGAATTATCTCCATTATTTCTACTGTTGTGACCTGATACATTTCTGTTGTAGTAGAATAATTTATGGCTCACTATTTGTGATGTCTTGAGCTTACTGAATGCTTTATACCAGCAATTGTGACACATTTATGCAAAGGATGATGCTTGCTTTGAAAGAAATCAGCTCTGTCCAAGTCATGCCTAGGAGAAAAGAAAATGCTTACACAACCAAACATTAACGGCATCACTCTCAGAAGAGGATTTTCAACACAGCAAGCAAGCAGGTTTAACAGCAAGGAAAAGAACACCAGCTTTTTAGAAATTGAATATCCATCTCACATTGGGAAAAAAAGCTGATAGGGAAAGAGACAACATTTCCCATGTTCTAGAGGGAAAATCATGATTAACTGCATTCATGAAAGTGTACCATTGAACCAGAAAAAAAAAACCACATCACAAATCAAAAGTGGTGAAAATGCTGCATAGTCTTAACCCAGATTTTTATGGATTTGCTGTTGACTAGAAAAATTGTTTTGAAGCCTTTATGTTGAGTTTTTCATCCAAAATGTGCCAAAGAAGCAACAAATTGCTAATCAGAATTGTTGTAAAGCTGCAGTACGGGAAAGCAAACTACTGTGGAAACAGAGAGAAGCAACTCAGCCCTTCAGGCCAGTGGCAGCTGAACAGAGGTCTCTGGCCTCGTAAAAGAATGCTGCACATATGATCTGATACCTAGGTAAATGCTTCAAATGACATTCTGGCCCCAGGCCAAGTGAGGAAGTGAGACTAGTGTATAGCTATAAAAGGTGAGGAAATGAGCCAATATTTTGATACTGATCTTTATTTTAGTGAAACACCTACTATCTGAGGATCTTAGAATCATAGAATGGGAGGTTTTGGAAGGGACCTCTAAAGACCATCTAGTCCAACCTCCCTGATAAAGCAGGTCCACCTTGATCAGGTCCCCGTGGAGTTTTCAGAGGAGATTTCACAACCTCAGCAGCCTCTGCCAGTATCCCTCAGCCTCCCAGGAAAAAGTTTCTCCCTAAGTGGAACTTTACATGCTCAAGTTTACATCTGCTACCCCTTGTTTTGTCACTGGAGACAAGAGAGAAATGTACCACTCCATTTTCTTGATATACACCTTTCAAATAGCTGTAAGTGTTAATGAGATCCCTCCTCAGTCTCCTCCAGGCTAAACAGCTCAAGGTCCCACAGCCTTTCCTTATAAGAAAGATGTTCCAGCTCCCTGATCACCTTGATAGCCCTGCACTGGACTCTCTCTAGAAGTTCCCGATCTCTCTTGAGCTGGGGAGCCCAGAACTGGACACAGGACTCCAGATGAGGACTCACCAGAGAAGAGAGGTAGGAAAACCTCCCTTGACCTGTTGGACACACTCTTCTTGATGCATCCCAGGATGCCATTGGCTTTCATGGCCACGAGGGCACATTGCTGGCTCTTGTTCAGTTTGTTATCAACCAGGACTTCCAGGTCTCTCTGCAAAGCTGCTCTCCAGCAGGTCAATACCCAGCCTGTACTGGTGCATGAGGTTGTTCCTGCCCAGATACAAGACTCTGCACTAGTCCTTGTTGAACCTCACGAGGTTACTCTCTGCCCAACTCTCAAGCTAGCCGAGATCCCACTGAATGGCAGCACAGCCTTCTGAGGAATCAGCCAGTCCTCCCATTTTGGTGTCATTCGTGAACTTGCTGAGGGTATACTGTGTCCCATCATCCAGGTCATTGATGAACATGTTGAACAAGTCTGGCCTCAGAACCAATCCCTCTGGAGCTCCATTGGCCACAGGCCTCCAACTTGACTCAGCTCCATTGATCATCACCTCCTGGGATCTGTCATTCGGTCAGCTCTTGATCCACTTCACCGTCCACTCATTCAAGCCACACTGCTTAAGCTTTTCAAATGAGAATGTAATGACAGACAGTGTCAAAAGACTTGCTGAAGTCAAGGTAGATGACATCCACAGCTTTCTTAAGTCCTGGGCCACAATCCTGCTTGTTGTATTGCTTCTTCCATGCAGGATCTTGAAATCCACCATCTCATGATCACTGCAATCTAGACTGCCTCCAACCTTTACATCCCTAACCAGATTTTCTTTATTTGTTACCACAAGGTCAAGCAGTAGGTGGTTGAGGAACCACCTCAACCACCTGTGACAGGAAGTTGTCATCAGCACTCTGCAGGAACCTCATGCACCGTGTGTGCTTGGCTGAGTGGCTTTGCCAGCAAATATCAGGGTGGTTGAAGTCCCCTTTGAGGACCAGGCATTGTGATGGTGAGGCAACTCTCAGCTGTTTCTAGAAAGCCTCATCAACTTCCTCTACCTCATCAGGTGTAGTAAACTCCAACAATAGTATCACCCACACTACCCTGCCCCTTAATTGTCACCAATAAACATTCAACCTGTCTCTCATTCCTACCCAGGCAGAGCTCAATGCTCTCTAATTGCTCCCTCACATAGAGAGTGAATCGACCCCCTCAACTTGTTGTCTTTCCTAAATAGCACATAGACCTCCATGGCTGTGCTCCAGTCATGGTAGGTGTCCCAACACGTGTCAGTAACAGGGATGAGATCGTAGCCCTGGATCCCCACCCACATCTTACTGCACATTCCCCAGGCTGTGTGCATTGGTGTATAGGCAACACAGTTGCCAGTTTGAGCAGACAAGTTTCCCAGAACAGGTGCAAGAGGACCCTCCCTGATTGGATACTCCCTCAGGGTAATCAGCCTTCTGTCTCCCATCTTGGTATGCAGCTTAAAATATTTCATAAAACAGCACTGACACGATCCTTAGAATGACACAGAAACATCTTTTGCCTTTCTTTGTGCGTGTGTGACTACTCTCATCAAACAGTATATCATAGGTAAAGGGAACTTACAAGAAGCTGAATAATAATTGCATAAGGCATGTGGATATTTAAAATCAAATTAAGTCTGTATAATTAAGTACCCAGGTAATTTAATACAGAACTGCAGCAGAAGTAAGAGATTCTTACTATAGATTAATAGTGAGTATCTCACTAGAGAAGGCTCCTGTGTGATGCTGCACACACAGTCATGGCCTCTAATCTTTTCCAAATGCAGAACAAACTGAAAAAAAGAAAGTGGAGAGAAAAGCAGAAAAAAAATGCAGGCAATTAAACAGACCCATCCACAAAATGATATGAAGATTCTGGATGTAGACAAGTAATCAAAGCAATCAATAGGAATCAAGCTGACGACCAAATTCACACACCTAGAAGGAAATTGGACTGTGGGTAGAAGAAGCCACAAAAAGAAGTCAGCATAGCTAGTTTACTGTCTCCTTAACACAGAACAAAATGCTGGCAGGTGACAGTAAACACAAAGAGATTGAAGAAGATGGCTCTCTGGAGAAAGGCCCTTGTCAGAACTTTTAGAACACAAGAAAAAGAAAGGCAGATTTTTGTTTTCTTGTTTTCAAGTCAATTTTGAAACTGAGTGTAGCTCTGTAGGGAAGAGAATTGTTCCCTAGAGGAATTAGAGAAGTTGTAGAGTTCAAACAGAATGAAGAACGGAAGGGGAAATCGATTTTTCTTTCTCTAGAGGATTACTTTCAGTGGTTGGTGCTCCCTAGAATCAAGGCAGAAATTAAAACAGAACAAGCAAAAAAAAAAAAAAAAAAAAAAACCCCACAAAACTCCTTCGTCTCTAAATTCTTAAGTATTGGGGGGAAAAAGCAAAAAAGAACCAAAAAAAGCAAAGCAAATGCTCAATCATTTGGCAGTGATACTTCTAGAGTTTTAAACTAACTCTGTCTAATATTTCATAACAAATCTGGGGGACACATTGGAATAGAAAATCTTTCAGGGAATGCTCCTTCTTTCCTTGCAGTTTGCCTCAACTTCCAATGGTTTTCCTGTTTTCTCTCTGAACCCTACCAGTGCCCACAGATAAAATACTGCAAGGTCATGTAATCAGCTGGTATCCTAGGATGTGAATATTTTATGTGGCATAACAGAGTTGAATTAAGGCTAGATGGCATTTCATGACCTTCAGAATGGAAGACACTTTTATCCACTTTTAACCAATGTGACCCCAATATAAAATATCCAAACATTAAACCCCAACCATTTAATACTTTCCCTTCAGATCTTTGTCTTACAGCAGCCATCCAGGTGATATTCTCTTACTCTATGTATCTCTGCAAAGCACAGCATTTGTAGATCTGCCCTTAAGTGGTAGTGGCATGAAGAGAAACACCGATCGTTCTGTAAAGTTTTGCATGCATAAGAAGATCACTGTTCAGGTCTCCTGAAAGCGCAGGCATTTGCCTCCCTCATCCTCCTCCCTTCTTCATATCCTACTCCCCAAATAAAATCTTCACAGGAAAAAAGAATCTTCTGGGAGCAGGTGGTTTTAAGCAAAGCAAATTATGCTTTCTGCTTCACTGGGCTATCTCCTGCCTTGTAGTATGGGAGAAATCCCAGTATTTGTGTGCCAGACCCGGGGAGTTTGCATCAACCAGGGAGAAGGAGAGCAAGTTGCTAGAAATAACAAGATGAAAGCTTAGGAGGCTAACATGAATTTAATGGTATGTGTTACACTCTAGATTGTTGCCATGTTGGTTTAGTGCTGTTCTGGGCAGACAGCTCCAAAATCTCATTGAAGCAGCTTCTGCCATGAAAGTGATTCATAGTTGCTTTCTCTTGACACCAAAGAAGAAAGTGAAAGTGGAGCAAGAAAATGGTGTTATTCTTCAGGTTCCCCTCAATTCCTTTTGCAACAAATCTTCAGTGTAGATAGTCTTCAAGCCCAATTTCTACTTCCACTCATTGAAAGGAACTATAAGCAGGCTTGCAGAGTTGCTTTAATGGAATACTCATTCTGAAGCTTCTACTGAACTTTATGCCTCTTCAATGATCTATGCAAGCTGTTTTCTGAGTTGCCATACAGACTCAGTGTGGACAATGTATCCCATTTGTACAGTACAGGACTGCTCATACTGAGCAGAATCTGTATGTTGCTGTTGAGTCTCTTGGAAAAGATGTCACTATTTGGGGAAAGGACCAAACTCATTTTCTTTCCCCAGCAGCAGCAGCTCTCAGGAGGAGAACTGCATGCTGGACCTTCTTTCACCATTGGCACAGGCATATTCCCTGCAGACGTGCCATTGGGAGGGCCTGGAAGTACAGCCAGGATTATTTGGTTGCTGGTGTTATGAGAGACTGTAACAATGAGGAGGAGATACAAGAAAAGACAAAATTTGAGATGGACCTTCTGTTCTAGGGCTGGGAAGTTAGCCTACATGACAGCATGATGTATGTGCTGACTCAGTTTCTTTTTAAGAGAATAATTTGTGATGCTGGGCAAAGAAAAAATACTACTTTCTCTGAAAGCAGCAGTGGCTCAGAACATCAGAGACCTCAACAGCAGCTTTAGGACTGGGCCACAAGAGTTCTAGAGAATGAAACAAGCTATCCAAAGTTTCTCCTAAAAGTACATGTGGTAAATTAGCAGCTGTGATGCATATTGGAGGTATATTATCAATTTTTACTCAAAAGAGGTAAAATCAGTCCAAAAGTCCAAAGGTCCACAGGAAGTTGTTCTTATGAAAAAAAAAAAGCTGAACTCACATCAGTCTTCTGTTCTCCAGAACACTTGGTATGTAGAGTCTGCCACCTGTACTCTTCCAAATGACTTGCAAATGTAATTTTCACAGCCCATCAGATGATGCTGTAATAATGTTATCCATCCAAGCACACATTTCCCAAGCAACTAACTACTTCAGCTCTCCGACTTGCTTGTCAGAAAAGCTCACTGTGTTCGTGCTTGCTGATGCTTGCAACAGAATTTTATCATCCTCACTTGAGTCTCACAAAAGAGTGGAGTCTGAGAAACCTTTACTTTGCTGGCAGGTGCTGGGAATTGCCTCTGGAGATGAATCTAAGTATGACAGAAATAAGTAGGCTCTTTTCCAGGTCTCAAGTTTTCACTCTCGTCTCTGCTCTGAAGGTCCCTACCCAGCACCAGTCTCATGGTTTGGCCCAGTAGCATAGAAGTACCACGACATTCTCTCACTTGGTGCCCCCATTCACCCCCACCCTTGTTAGGATGGCAGAGGCCCCAGCAAAATGGGAGGAAAAAGATAATCAAGGTTGTCATGTCAAGGCTGTCATGTGAACTGAGGCAAGGGCAGGGAAGGCTCACTGCCAATTCCGGTTCTGGGCAAAACAGACTTCAGCACTTGACTTAGAGAGGAAAGTAGAAAAGCTTATTCTGCTACCTACAGGAAACAGAATGGAACAAAAAACAAAAAGAGAGTAGGATAATTGAAAAAATTACAACCATCACTTTAAGGTCTCCTTCCCCTATCCCTCCTTTCTTACCGGGCTCAGCTCACTGATCCCAGTATCTCTACCTCCTCCTTCCTCAACAGCTCAGGGGGGCAGGCAATGGGGGATGTGGTCAGTCTCTCACAGGTCAGCTCTGCTGCTTCTCTGCTCTCAGAGGACGATGACTCTTGGCATTTTTCCCCTGCTCCAATATGAGTTCCCTCCCCAGGGACACAGTCCTTAACGAACACTGGTGTGTGTTCTTCAAAGCAGCTGTGGCTTCTGCCAATACAGAGTCCATCAAGCTGGATGCAATCCTTGGTGAATATCTCTGGTGTGGATTCTTTGCCATGGTTGCAGCTTCTGCAAATACTGGAACCCTCCCTCGGGACATGGCCTCTTCTGGGCATAAGTTTAATGAGTTTCTTTGGCATGGGTTCCTCTCCACAGTTACAGCTCCTGTGAATATGGGGTCCCTCCCCCAGGATATGGCCTCCTCTGGCTATAGTCACTGCCCCTTGCACAGGGTCTTTAATGAAGTGAATAACTTCCCCCAGCTCAAGTTTCTTAGCAAAACGAGTCTCTGCCCCTGACAATGGGTCATTATCAAAATAAGTGTCTGCCACTGATGCAGGTTCTTCAACAAAATGCAAACAAATCTCAGCTTCACCAGTCTTTTCCATAGAATGCAGAGGAGTCCCTGCTCCAGCACACCTCCTCCTCTCTTTCCTCACTGACCTTGGAGTCTGCATGGTTGTTCTTCTCAGTCTTTCCACTCCCTGCACCAGCCAGAGAAGAAGAAGGGACAGAAGAAAGAAGAAACAGGAAGAAGCCTCTTCTGGCTTTGTCTTAAAAAGTGATCGTGGAGGTGTCTAATTGGCTCAGCCCCAGAAGTGGGTTTGGTTCAGAGCTGGGGAGAGTTTTGAGCAGCTTCTTACAGGAGCCATCTCTACAGCTCCTTCCCCCTTACCAAAAATGGCTGTCATGTCAAACCATGACAAGCCCAGTTCTTCCCTACATACTAAAAGTCTTCCACACACTCTGAATGCTTCAGAACCAGAATGACTTAAACCCAAATATTTTTTTATGCTTATATCCCAAACCTGGGCAACATTTATACTAATTGCATGAACATGAGATTTGCTCTAGCACAATATCTTAAAGAGGTCATGAATTTAGGGGTTGTTTCCAGTATAGTGTTTTTCTTGTATTCACAAAAACTTCATGAAATATCTCGATTTAAACAATTTAGAGAGCCCAGATATTTCTATAAACTTGTCCTGTTTACTGTGTATTATACTGCATTTCAAAACTTATCCTGACATTAGCAATTTATGCAGGTGCATTCTGTGGCCAAAGGCACTGAGAATTAGAGGATTTGAGACAAATCCATTTCCAGGTCCCAACTTCGAAATGGGTCAGCTCTGAGCCCTCAGGAAACAGGCATACCCTGTGTGATCCAATTGACTGTGGTTCAACTCCAGGACTTGACATCTGCATTCAGGCTTCTCACTCAAAAATCTATTTACTTTAGAAGGTGGGATGTTAGGGAGGAGGGAGAGGAGCTATAAGAAACAAATGACTAACTGCAAGAGGCAGCAATTGGACTCAGCATGTTCTGCTAATACACACCTGATAAAAAGCATTTTTTTTCTCCTCACTGCAAGCCACCAGTTTTATTAACATTGAACAATAATGTGGAATGACTGTGGGGGAAAAAATGTTTAAAATAATAAAAAGAAACCCTGTGGGTAAGCAAGATTGATTTTAATAAAAGCAACAGAAGAAATATATCTCTGGGACATTTTCTACTCCCTTCCCCTTTAACAGGTAAGATGTGCCGAGTCTGACTTTGTCAGTCTTACCAGCAGGAAGCCAGTGACAGGTTGAGCAGCGTGGCTGACAGGACTGAAGTCAAATCTCCAGGACAAGCAGTGCAGTGCAGAATGGTGAATATCACATTTATGTGAGGGAGAAGGGATGCACCAGAGCTATTCAGATATCATTACACACAGTAAAAATAAACCCTGAACCAACAACAACCCACAAACAAATCAGAATGATAGATCTGAAAAAAAAAACCAAAACAGCGAGAACTGAACTCCATCAGATTCAAATCATACTGAATTACAAAGAAAAATATCACTAGCAACAGGCATGCATTACATCTCACAGTGTTTGAAGGGAGCAGATAGAGTTACAAAGGGACTATATTCTTGTAAAAATACAAGTCCTGGAGCCTTAGGATTAGACCCAGGCTGAAAGTGATGAATCCAGTCCAGCATGATACCTCACTGGCATTGCATTCTTCAGTGACTCCATAGCTCCCTCTCCATGTTTAACTATTCAAGACATACTAGGTAGTGGCAATGTCAATCCCAAACTAATTATTCACTCAACAGCTACATGGATGTGTAGCACATTAGATTCTCACAAGTTATGACATTTTTGCTGGTATGGTGAAAAAAACAACATTTTTGTTTAATACTTTGAAGTGTTTCTCTGCAACATGCTGTGCTAAGCTTTTTTTTTGCCTCCCACTTGTCTTTGGAAGCCATCTCCTCATGCAACTCACTCTTCAGGATGGCAGCAAACTGCCTACTGAGCTAGTCATATGAATTCTTACTGTAGTTTTTATCAATGTTGTGCAGCAATTTGTCTTATCTAGCACACACTTTGTCAAGAAAAGAGAACTTGAAACATTTCCCAAATTTTCATCTTGCAGGTTTGCCTACCCTCTTAGGCTTTAATGGTCTTTTGGACTACTGCAAATTTTCTGTATCAACTAGGTGTTTAATCACAGTCCCTGTCACACAAGAACAAATCTCTGAAGCTTCTGTCCTCAAAGACAGTAAGCGGGGAAATGATTTTTTGATATTGTGTCTTGTGAACATCTTATTTTTGAGAAATAAACACAAAGTGACTGTATGGATCCCCATTCCAGAGGACAACTGTGTTGTATCTGATCTGCCTAGTATGCTGGTCATTGGGATAATGGGATCCCAAGGGCAGAGCTGAGTGAAAAGTGTTCAATGACAGTACAACAAAAAGACATAAAAAAATTCACCCCAGCTTAGGAAAAAAAAAAAAAAAGAAAGAAAGAAAAACAAGAGAGAGTGACAAAGAGGAAGAAGAAGCAGCAACAGATTTGGAGCCGAAGACGGAGATAAGTCTTATTTGTAAACGTTGATCACATTTGGTGATTAGTCTCAGCCAAGAAAAATGAAGGAAGGTTTTTTTGGTAAGATTTCAAAACAAAAATCTGGATTTCTGTTCTAAAATAAGACTTTTCTGTCAAAAAAAAAAAAAAAAGAGAGCTAAGTAAGAAGACAATGAGAAAGGTCTAGCCTCAAATAGCAAATGGGAACACTTGGTGTCAGGTTAAAAGTAATGTTTCAGATCAACATCTCCTCCCCCTCTTCCTTCTCCTGCCTTTACTTTAAATGTCACAGATACAATGTTCTGGTTTATTTTAAAACACTTTCTTCTGTTCAGTTGTATAAATAAATAAATAAATAAACTGTTATTCATGAAGCTCTGCTTAAGGGAGCTAGAGCCAGGTCTCACAGAGTTCTTCCAAATGTACACTAAAGATGATGGTAGAGTGCACTTCCAGGTAATCCAGGGGTGAATTTACCTGGGGAAAAGGGGGGAAGAAGAGCGGAAAAGGATGGAAGGGAAAGAAACTGCATTTCCTGGCCTTGCCTTGAATGGGTGGCAGCCCAAAGCATGTAGTCCACTGCCATACAATAGAGCATGTTCACACAGACTACTTCTTGAACTCCCCTGTGATGCACCTGTAAGATGCCAATAGTATGGTCTGTTTGGCAAGAGCAGCTTTCACATTGCTAATTTATGGCTTTCCCTCTCAACAGTAACTTTAAAAGTTATCAGAACAGGCTCTTCTACGTATATGGCTGACATTGCAATTTATTGTATCCCACACATTTTATCCAAGCATATGTCCCTATGTGAAATGCTATTTTATTCATTCAGCATTCATGCATGGAAGATTTCTTGTGCCTAAAGTATTTAATCTAATGTGCACTTTTAGTATACACAACTACAGGCACTAAGATTAAGGATTTAAAATACTAGAACAATATATTACATAAATGAAAATCTCTTTGGCACCCACAGATATAATATAGTATTTGGGCTTTTCGACCTTGAGTACAATTTCCATATACTCATAAAAAATTGATAGTGCTTCTCATTATCCATTCCCATCTACTCAGCTCACTCATCCTCCTCTCCTGCATCACAGCCAACTCCGATTCCCCAGCCTTGTACATCAGCCTTATGGTCACTTCCAGAGTTCTCTGAGGCAATTCTGTAATTCTCAGGAGCATATCTGGGAGCACACCTCTTCACTTTCAGTCAAGAAATCGACACACACTTGTTCCTAAATGTGAGATACAAAGAAAGGTTTCCACTGCTGTATGTGCCTTTAAGTGATTTGCAGTTCAGCAATAGGTTTCTCAGAAACCTGCTTCTATGAGATATCAGTCAAGCAACAGCTCAGGTTCTAACCAGCCTGTTGTTCAAGCGCCAGCACAATAGTTCATCCCTAGTATTTTGAGGGGTTTATTATTCCTGTTTTAAAAAGGCTTATCCATTCTATGATTGAATTAATAAGAGAAAAAGCTTTAATGGGGAATAATGTGTATCTAATTATTATGTACTATAGAACTTAGCTTTTATATTGCAATTTATATTGCAATTACCTTCTTTGTGATATAAAGCAGAACAATACAGAGGAAGAACTTCTTTATTAATGCCTAATAGCATGGTAATTTAAAATATTCGAGTTTCTTTAATAAGGTGCTGTATGAATGTTACCTAATTTGACAAGATTAATTATACAATTAATTTGAGACTGCTCTCAATTAAATTAGTAAAAATTCTTAAGAACACAGGAACCTAACATGAAGTGAGATACCTATTAAACAGGATATTAATTAGACAGAGATGAAATAATGCATGCTTTGTTAATATAAAGGGCATTGAGGAGTTGGTAAAGATGTATTATTTCATTGCTTTAATAAAATAAAGGTAGTCTAGGCACAAAACAATTTCAGAGAATCCTTCAGAAGTCTGTGTACTAGAAGTCAATGTTAGTTCTGCTACAAGGACCAAGGTACCTGATTCTCACCTCAACTTACTCCAAGTTGTTTCATCCTGTTGTTTCATTCTGATGTCATAGCAGAGTAAATTCATGTACAGTCCCAATGGATCAGTGGGAGCAGGACTTGGAGTTGAGATTAGAAAATATGCTCCAGTGACTTGTATAAAAACATACAAACAAAAAAATAATGATACAACAAGGCATCTTAAGTTCATAAAATGAGACAGAGTTGAGTTTAGAACAACAGTTGAAGGGAACAGGGCAAACGGCAGGATCAGAATTGTGGGTTTTAAAAGAAAAGACTTTGTTCAGGGACTTTCTTGGATGCATCCATGGGAACAGTACCCAGGAGAAGAAGGGTCCGCCAGAGCTGATTGATTTTCAAGGCTAAACCTCCAAGATCTGGAATGGTTCATTCTGCTCTGTGAAGCAAAGGTGGTAGGAGGTCTACATGGATGAACAAGTTCCTCCTGATAAAACTCCAACATAGAAATGAAGTGTACAAGAGATAAACAGTGGTCAGGCAGCCCAGGAGGAATAAAGACACTGTCCAAGTGTGCAGCAATGAGATTAGAAAAGCAAAGCCCACTGGGAGCTCAATCTAGGAAAGGACATGAAGTTCAACAAGGAGAGCTGTCAAGGGTACAAAACAAAACAGTAGAAAGAAGACTGAGGAAAATGTGAGCCTAATGCCGAATGGGAGTAAGGACCTTTACAAAAAAGTCATGGAGAAGAGCAATGTCATCATGACCTCTGCATCTTTATTTTTAGTGGTAAGACCAGCCTTCAGTATTCTAAGCCCTGGAAACCAGGAGGAAGGTCTGGATCAAGGAAAACTTTGTGAAGGAGATAGGGAACACTGAAACAAACTAGATATACACGAGTCTCTGGGACCTGATGGGAGGCACCCACAAGTGCTCAGGGAGCTCACCAGTGTCATTGTGAGTCTAGTCTCAACTATCTTTAAAACATTGGAGTTTTCTATCTTAAGTGATAGACAGCAGTGGCTGCTACCTTTTCCAAGGGTGAATCACTTTTCTTCCATTCTAAAAGTGGCACATATGATATGTCTCAGACATGTGGTTTGACAAACTCTTGCTGTGTTTGATATTTTAGGTATCTGTTTAGGAGATCATGTGCAAATTTCAAATATTTGGAAGTTATTCACAGAATGAGATACTTGTTGAGATATTCTACAAATAAACTGCAAGAAAAAAAAACTGAATTGAAACAACAGGCATTCTAAGAACAGGAAGAGTCATAATTATTAGATAACTTCTCCCTGTGAACTCCTACCTTCTCTCTGTTTCAAACACAGTCAGGCAATGTGAGTTTAGGTATTTGAATCCAACCAAAACAGTACTAGTTTGTACTGATACTATTAATAGTATATTATGTGGTCCAGACTGAGCCCTTATGACACGTAAGATGCATTCAACCTACTGCGTTCAAGTCTAAAAAGCAATAAGAATTTATTTTTGAAAGTAAGAATGTATCTGTGTCTTAGCAAAGCAGTTGTGTTACTACATGATTTGCTGCACTGGTTTGATAGATACATCATCATAGCTCCAGCCTTTCTCATATGACACCTAGAAAATACAGAGAAATTACAGGGAAGGCAGCCATTTCCTTGCATAGAGTGCTGGCAAATCCCATTCCTGTTAGTGTCTGCTGAGTATCCAGATACAAAAGTCAGCTGAGCACGGTGCACCTAGGAAATGTCTTCTAAACCATAAAAGGTATTCTGCAAAGCTCCTTTTCTTTGATCTGACTGCAAGACACCTTGAGTACATGACTGAAGACAGCATGGCTAGAGGCAAGCATTCAAACCAATTGTTCTTCTGTGTCAGAACAAGGGCAGAAGGGACGACACATTTGAAGGATCCATTTTAAAACTGAGTATCTCAACATTTCAACAACAGAGGGTAAGAATCCAAGATTTTCTAGCTTCTTGAAGCAGTATTAGCTATGCATGCAACTCCAAAAGAAAGCCATGAAAGCATAGACACAGACAGGAAACATTTATGAGACTTCTCAACTTTTACAGGGACTTGTTCTCCTTGATCATCTTTTTCCTGCTCCATAGGTCAAAGACTTTGCATGAAAACATATCAGTTTGGTTTATTTTGACTTGAAATGCCAAAATAATCTAGCTACGTGCCAATGACAGCCACAGTCTTTTCTTATTCTGCTCTTATGTAAAACACTGGGCTAGACCTTTCTGCTCATTCAAGTGAAGGTGTGGGACAAAGCAGAAAGCTAGTGTGCTAAGATTCCCACCAGCAGAACAAGAGAACAACCAGAAGTTTGTTTTAACATTGTCAGTTAGAGCTAGAGACGGTTCTAAACTGAAGGACAACTTGCCAGCCATTACTGACCCATGGGAATAGGGAATTGCTTTGAAAGAGCCCAGTTAAATGCCAGAGCTCCCATCCCTTCTGGCAAAACTTTCAGTTTTCATGTAGTACCTTTCCCTCTCCACAAAAGTCCTGCTTATTCACCTTCCTCCCGTTCAGTAAAGGTCAAGTGGCCACAAGTCCAAGTCAAGTGGCCAAAACCTGCTATCCGTTCCTGCCTACATTTCTAAAATTTATCTCTAACATTACATTTGGTTCAAACAGCTGTCACTTCAGATAAATGTATGAAAAGAATCAGACTGTATCTCCAACTACAATCTGCAAAGTATTGCAATTACCACTGCAGAACTCATCTTCCTACTCTCACATGTGTAGTTAGTGCAGTGCAGGCCAAAATCTTGCAGAACCTTTCTTTATAAATATCCTCCGCTACTTATTTTCAAAACAGAGATTTTGCTTGAAGAGGAAACTTCCACTTGGGAACATGTTGCCACTCAGCCTAACAACATGCCTCTCAATCTCAAGCATGTGCTGCTCTCCAAAGGCAGCACTTTGAGACAGTCTGTCAAAACAGCAGCGTCCCATTCAAGAGACAAAGTGCTAAAGTAATCTCATGGCTTTCACAGAGTTATGTTCAAGCTAGGACTTTTAATGAAGCTTGCTGATCAAGGTTATCAAGTCAGGTAGTCAACAGCACTGAACTCTTTTATCAGTTCTTCTTGGTAATTATAAATTATTCTCCATTAGACAGTATGCTAATTCTTAGACTCCTACGAGGAGCTTAATCAATTGAGTGCATTTTATTATTTTCTAGTCTAAACATCACGGACTCATCATGGAAAGTATCCAATAACACTCAATTATTCTAGATAGGTAAACTGATGTTAAACCAATCAGAAATGTTATTTGAATGAATTAGTTTTCCTGTGTTATTTAGCCAGCACAACGAGAACAACAGAAACAAAATACACCCAAGAGGTGAAGTGCAAACTGACTAAAGAAAGAGGCTCTGAAGTTACTGTACAGAAAATGAAGAAAAATGTGTGATTAACTTTCAAGATGGAGAGGGCAGGAAAGGCATATCTGTAGCATGCATTCTCCTTTGTAACATTATTGCTAATTTGAACTTGTATAGGAATTTTAACCATGAGGAACACTTCTGTATCAGAAGTTGGCTTCCTCACATCAAAAATCTATATTATTATTATCATCTTGCAGTTGTAGAAAGAGATCCAACAAAGGTACCTAATACCTGTCCAAAAGCAGGTATTTGACTTCAGACCACTGATCCTGAAAATGCTGTCCAACATTCACCTAAATCTTACTCTCTCCTTTTCTATCCCCTCCTCTCCCCCAAGACGCTGGAAATGACCTAACACTTTTCCCTCAGAATATTTGTTACAAAAATAGTCTTAAGTCCAGATGGCTGGCTCCTACCTAAGCACTTTTTGACAGACGTAGTAATCTTCCCTTTAAGTTACCTCTTCATTGTATGGCTGGCACAGTACACTTGTGTAGCTCCTCATTGGAGCAAGCAGATGATAGGTGTCATTGTGAACCACAGCTGAAAGCATTTTCCACAACCCTGGTGTCATCATAAAAAAGCATCATGTCAAAATCCTTCTGGAGTTCTTATTAGCCTCCTGACAAAAATCTGCTCAGTCTTGAAAAAAAACACTAACCAACCAACAAACCTTTATAGGTCAAAAGAAGAAGAGGATATTTGTTTAAATAGTGTGTAATAGTAGTGTACAGTACTTCACCTTTCCCTTTTTGCCTGCATTAGCACAGCCTTTGAAGCAGGAAGCATTCTGGCATAAGTACATGTGGCCTTAAAAAACAAATTTCCCACACAGGAAAAGACTCATTCTGGGTGACCAGAGCCAGCTGCCCCTCTGGGAGAACGTGCCCTTTAATTTAATCTGAGGCTACTTTTAGCTGCTATATGTGTAATTTAAGACTGCATTTGCCTTGAAGTGAACTGCAACATGTTCTTTTAACTGGGTAATGGATCAGGGTAGGGATTCTTCCACTACCACGATGTGGCTCTATATAGAACTGAAAGAACTGCTATATGGGATCAGACCAGAGGTTCATTTAACTTAATATCCTGTCTCCAACACCTGCCACTAACTGCTGCCTGGTGAAAGAACATAAAAGCCACAGCAGAAAGGACTGATTCTCTCCTCTGTGGATTGGCCTAGCTCCTGGCAATCAACAGCTTAAAAGCACTGTTGAAATTAGTAACTAAATTGGTTCTGACACATGGATTTCAGATCCAGAGACTTCTTCCAAAGTTGTTCCCACTTGTAACATTTATCAAGTAGCAAACTAACTCCTCCGTCGTCATTGCTGATTTGAGAGGAGGTGGAGTAGAAGTAAAATAGTGTGGATAATCCCATCATCCATCATTCAACAGAGGCTGTCTTGTATAGAAGGAGACATAAAGTGGTAAAAACAGGGCAGGCAAATACAAATGTTTAGATAATAAGAGAAATACACATAACTCACTAGAAATGTCTATAAAATATACAGCAAGTGCTTCTATTATTGCCTGTTATTTGAATTTTTGTATTCTGAAGTTTTGTGGAGAAGAATCTTTTTCTAATCAATACGTTTTACTATCTTATCTCTTGCTGTCTTGAATGCATGTGTGCATGCTAATAGCTTAAGAACTTTATATTAATTCTGTTTTAATATGGACTGAAGTTATTAAAGAATATTTTTTGCAATACAGACAAAGCAGTAAACACAAATGGTCCCAGATTTGCTCAGAAATTCCTGTCTAAAGCCATTTTAGTTTGCTTTCTCTGATAACAAAATATAAACAGCACTGTAAGAATCAATCCTGCACACCCTTGTCACACCGCTGGCTTAACAATCTTTGTTGGCCAGAGATCCTTAAGAGGAGTTTCTACTTTCTCTGCACTGACACGCATAATGCAGCCAGCCAAAGGCTCACTGTGCAGACACTAATGCACCATAGCATTGTCGTTATTTTCTTATTTACTTACAGAATACCAATCTTGATACAACACTAAACAAAACAGACATGGTTCTGCCCCAAGGAGTTGCTATACTTTCAGATCTACCAGCTCTGATGCTACAAAACAACTTCAGCCTCTAGAGCTCCCTTGAACTTTTTCAGTTCTAGTTCAGATGGTGACAAATTCCTGCAAAAATGTCTGTGCCAATATGAGATAGTATTATTTGTTATTCTACAGCTATCTGTAACTGTCCTTTAGCTGGCAAAGTCTGGTTGAACGTTTCTCATTGAGTTCAGTGCAAAAGTCAGCTGTAAAACCCATGCTGGGAAACTGGCCAGGCATGGGTAGTGAAAGTAAGAGACAGGTCTGAGATTGCATAAGTTATTTAGCTCAAGTGGTTTCCACAGAAGTGTGTGAAAAAAAAAAAAAAATATATTAACTTGGGAGAAGATGTGCACTACCTTTTCCAAAAGCAACTTATTTTGAGACTTAAATCACTGTAATTTTCAGCAAATGGATTCCACCTAGGCTACTGAAAAAACCTAAAACACTTCAAACGTTAGGTTGACTTTTAGGAGAGAACTGAGGACTGCTTCTGGTTGATAAGGAGTAATACAAATTACAAGCAGGACCTAAAGCTGGAGCAGATGTCTCCCAGATATCTCTCTCAAATAGAAACATCTCTCTCAAATAGAAACGTCTCTCTCTCCCCTCCATATGATGAGCTTTCACAAAAGACTAGAGCCAGTGTTGAGGACAAGACTCAACCTCTCTGAGTGCTTCAACTTCTCCCTTTCTGTCTGCCTTTAAACAGCACAGACACTCAGAAATAATCTGCAGCATTGCTCTGGGAAAACATAACCTGTGGATTCCATGAAAGGGAAGTATGAGTCAAGGGCTGAAGGTGAGGAAGATGAAGCTCTCTTTTTATCCCCCAGAAATCCACACCTGCCAGGGCGAATTGACCTTCAGACAAGGTTCAGGTGAAGGAGCAGGCTGGTTGCAAAATATATATCACAAAAGGAATGCATTGCATTGCACATGAGCTTCATTACTTAGGGCATGAACATTTCTACCTTCAAAGCAAGTAGTTAAATATATGAAGAACTATAGCTCTTCTTTGGGTATTTTTTGGCTACAGAAAACTAAAAGCATCGGGTTTTATTGTTTAGAAAGCAAAAGTTGAAAGACAAATATCAGCTAAATATTAATATCTACATTTTTCTCCTCTCTTAAGAATATGTTTTCTCTCATATAGTGCATTTGGTTAAATGAATAAGAGTCAGAAGGGGATTCAATTCTATCGATCATGATCATGAAGACAAGGGAGTGAGTGCATCATAATTAGCCAGTAAGATTTCATTTAAAATGTTGCAGATAACCCTTGAGGATGAGGGCATGAGGACCCCTGGTTTTGATGTCCATCTTTACAGGCTGCTACTGAGTTTCATCAAGCTGCAGGACATTATTTATGCAGAGCTATGCAAGATAGACCTGGGGCTATAATGAAGTTTTGCTTAAGTCAATAAGATGGGCAAAGCATCAAGAAACCCTCCTGATGATAGTTTTTCCTCTCCTAAGTCAAATTCCTGATGGATATCAAATACCAGGTGGAATTTTGTGAAGAACAATGATATTCATACTAGTGATAACTCTGGAGATAGTTTTATTTCCAAATAATAAATATTAAATCCTGTCAATTTGAAGAAAGGTATGATTTTTGCCTTTATTTTTTTTCTTGGAAGTGTTCTTAATAACAGTGATGTTTTGGACACTAGTTCTTCCCTTACTCATACAGAATAATGTGAACATCATTCTCTTACAGCTGTGGCAGTCTAATCTGCTGTGCATTGAGGGGGGGATCTGTTCCTGCAATCAAGAAAACAGAGTTTACCCTCCAGCACTGAGAAAAGAAGGCCCACTCTGCCACATGATTCCACCTTGTTCTTTGTACAATTTTTTCAGTCTGCTTTTAGCCCCCTGACAGTGGTTTGCATTACCAATAAAATATAGGTGCATCTGTTATGCTCACTATCTCCTCACACCACTGGGAGGTGGATAGTCATTAATGTCTCTGGCTAAGACAGGGAGAAAAAACAACGAATGTAGAGCATCAAATTGCACAACTCTTGGCTTTTCATCCCATTTTTATGTTAGTAAGCCATGACACTGCTTTTTACATACAATTGCAATTTTTCTTTTTTTCTGGTTATTCATGATTATTTGGAGAATGCTGCTTTAGGCAGTCAATGGCAATTATACTTGGTGAAAAGAACATACAATACAAATTAGAGCAATATAGATTTTCCCCCCTGTTACTTTAATGTTTAGTTACCCTGTTAGATTTAAACTGAGTACATAATGTTTAATAAATTGCTTTCACTAAAACCCATTAACTGACACTTAGAAATAGCATTTTAATCCAAAGGAGTGTAGCAAAACATTACTGCAATTAATAGGTACATTGGAACAGTGAAAAATCCACTCTAAAACAAAATGTATCCATGGTGGTGGGTTGTTTATATCCAATACTTAAAAACATCCTGAAAACTGAGGCCAAGAGCCTTAGCAAGCAAAAGGCATGGAGTTACTCATATTTACACTCTGTGAGGGCTTGGTCCTGTGGCTTAAATTCATATTTCATAGCCTTGGCAAAACTCATTGGTTTACTTATCACCAGGCAGAGATTGAAGAGATACGGAGCAAAGGCTTTATGGAGTCACATGCCAGCTGACAGAGGGACTGGAAAAACAGCATCATGGATTGTGATCACAGTTACTCCTACCCTTCTTCCTCCTCTTCTCATGTTTATGTCTTCCCATCAAAGGTAACATCTTCCTGCATCTTGTTTCTTCCCTCCCTTTTAGTTTAGCCAGTAACAGGACTGACGGTACCATGAGGACACTTGAACCATGACTTTCTGATGCAATTGAGTCCTAACAAACAGGCTTCTCTGAGATGAACCTTTTGTCTGTTTGACTTGTTTTTTCATGGTAACCTCTCTGACTGGCCACTAATTTACCTTTATTTAAAAACAACAGAACAAATCACTTTTTAAAAGACACAATGATTATGATGAAAAGCTGAGGGATATGGGGCTCTTCAGCTTGGAGAAAAGGAGACTGAGAGGTGATCTCATTAACATTTACAAATACATAAAGAGCAACTGTCAGGAGGATGGAGCCAGGTTCTTCTCAGTGATATCCAATGACAGGACAAAGGGCAACGGGCATAAGCTGGAACCTAAGAAGTTCCAAAGAAACACAAGGAAGAATTTCTTCACTGTGGGGGTGACAGAGCACTGGAACGAGCTGCCCAGATGAGTTCTTGAGTCTCCTTCTCTGGAAACATTCAAAACCCATCTGGATGAGTTTTCTGTGTGATCTACCAGATCTGGGTGGTCCTGCTCTGGCAGTGGGGGTGGACTGGATGATCTTTTGAGGTCCCTTCCATCTCTTGAGATGCTGGGATTCTGTGAATTAAAATTCCTTTTCTTCTATGATTGTCACAAATCAACATTTTTCTAGCTTCACACAGACCTCAAGTATTCCTTTTGCTAATAGCTGTACAAGACACTTTGTTTGCAGGAAGAGAATATAAAGGTTTCTAGTATGCATAGCTAAAGCTCATGTATTTTGCCAATAGTTTAACCTTTTGTGATGTGCAGGGTTAAATGTGCTGCTCTCCTTCATCATCATTCTGAAAGTGGCATCAGATATCAGCCCTACAGGACAAGGTTCTGTACGAGCAGTCTTACCTGTTCCACAACACAAAGCTTTGGCAGCCTCAGCTCCCTCTGCTACCCAAAATCCTATCTTAAATCAGAGGTCAGCAGCTCTGTGGCTGTCTAATACCTTTGTCCTTCCCATTTCCTGAGCTTTTACCTGTTTGTCCCAAACACGTTGCTTACTGGGCAGACCTCTTTAGATCATGGAAGCATAGAATCATAGAATGGTAGGGATTGGAAGGGAGCTTTAACCATCTAATCCAGCCCCCGCCCCCCACCAAAACAGGTCCACATAGATCAAGTCACATAGGAGCATGTCCAGGCAAGTTTTGAAGACCTCCAAGAAAGGAGCCTCCACACCCTCCTTGGGCAGTCTGTGCCAGGGCTCCCTCACCGTCACAGTAAAATAGTTTTTCCTTATGTGTAAATGGAACTTTTTGTGTTCCAGCTTCATCCCATTACCCGTTGTTACTGGATAAAACAGAAAAAGGTAATGCCCCAACCTCCTGACATCTACTATTTAGATATTTGTAAATGTTAATAAGATCTCCCCTCAGTCTCCTCTTCTCCAGGTTAAACAGCCCCAGTTCCAGCAGTCTTTCCTCATAAGGAAGATGCTCCAGTACCCTGATCATCTTGTGCTGGACTATCTCCAGAAGTTCTTTGACTCTCTTGAGCTGAGGAGCCCAGAACTAGACACAAGACTCCAGATGAGGCCTCACCAGGGCAGAGTAGAGAGGGAGAAGAATCTCCCTTGACCTGCTGGCCACGCTTTTCTTGATGCATCCCAGGATGCCATTGGCTTTCTTGGCCATGAGGGCACAATGCTGGCTCATGTTCAGTTTATTACCAACCAGGACTCCTAGGTCTCTCTCTGCAGAGCTGCTCTCCAGTAGTTGTACTCTTATTTTGCAGTAACCCTCAAATGTTAACAGGAGCATAGCTTTTCTTCATCTATTTTCTTTCTTCTTAGTTGTTTTACTTTTTCTTCCTTTCACTTATTTGAATATACCCCGTACAGCATATATTATTCAAATTTATTATGAAGCAACTCCATATTCATACATATATCATTCTTTGGCTGTGACTGAGGAAATGTTTTTGTTTAAACAGCAACACAAAGAGATATTTGTAGTCTGTGACTTCCATATTAAAAGTATGTGCAGCGCCAGTGTCTGGAATTTCAGAAAACTTTTCTACTTGAGAGGATCTGCTAAAATAATGTCTGAATATTGCTTGCCAAGAAATATAGATAAGGACTTCTTTTTAAATAAAAACACAATAATCAAATTTCATTTTGGAAATTCTCATCTGTAATGTAAACTCAATATTTTAGCAGAAGCACATTCTATATAATTTTATATGGCATCGATAAAGACACTATTTTTCAATGCAAAGATTCATCCATCATTCCATTTCTCGTGAGGATTTTTTTATGAATGTGCTGGAAGTACTAACAAAATATGAGACTGTCTCATTACAGTCAAATGGAGGAAGAAAGATAATACAGTTCATGTTTTATTAATGCACGAAAAGTTCTCAAGTCTGTACCCTGTAAACAGGGGTCTGTCGTGGAATGTTAATACCTGAGATATTTTGTGAATCCTCAGAATCATGTGGGAAGACTTGGTGGTACTTATAAATGCATGGATGACTGACAACCATTCTGTTTGCACATGTGCTTGTGTCAGTGTTTGCACTAATTAAAAAGGCCACCAAATAAGTAGTGATTTCTCCAATAGCTGGGATGACCAGCTTCATGATTTTCTGATGGAGAACAAGCGTCTGTCTGTTCAGATGGAATAGTTAGGAACAGATCAGGATCTAGTTATACCTGTCCACCATGATGTTGGTTAAAAGATTTAAGATTAGCTCTGCTTGGACAGTTTTTATTAATTGTTTTTAAAGTCTGATGAAGATACTTACCCAGAACAATGGTTGTTATACCCTCAGGAGGCAGCCCATCTCTACTAAAAGTTTATCCTTCCTCTAAAAATCAAGTCTCATCTCCTGAGTAATTTCACGTTTGTACCATTAGCCATTTAATTTAAAGCATGGAACTTTATATAGCAACTAATCTCTATGTGGCCTGGCAGAGACGGTTGATTGTCATAGATAATTGTCTGATTTGGACAATATTCAAGCTAGTGGCCTTCTGTATCCAAGATAATCTCTCTTCAGAATATACTGTGCACTCTTTCAAAGGTATCATGGAAAGACCATCAGCATTAGCAATTTTGCTGAAGAGTAATATTTAATAATGGACTAACAGGCCATTACTTGAATTGCCTACCTTTGTCATTTCAGCATGGCTAAAATAGGAATTTCCCTCTCAGTCTTCCAGAACGTAAGAGGTTTGTAATCAAGTATTTGTGTAAATATGAAGGCATGTAGGTAGTCGTGATTTGTCTGCTTTCCAGATAAAGAAAATGTTTAATTAGTGTCAGTAAGTTTCTTGTACAAACAAAAGGTTCTTCGTGGTTACACCTGCACTCCATAGAACTCCTTTCAATCCAGACAGACCTGTGCTGACAGTGAATGGCACATGTTTATCCAGCCTACAGCTTTCAAGGCACACACAGTAGCTGTGGACAAATACTGGTTTTGATGACTTGCTTTTATGCTCATGCATTTCTCCAGAACAGATAATGTAAAACTTGGTCTCTGTCCAAAACAGTGTTCATCTTTTTGTTCTGGGACTGAACAGCAGCCCAGTCCATAACTAGGGTTCTTAGTCACGTTTGCATACATCAGTAATAACAATGCAACAAAGTCACTCCACTATTCTTGCTCTTACTCATATAGAAATACCTTCTGGTCTTGGTATGTTTTGCCAGCACTTTGTATAAAGTTGCAGGTTTATCCAGTGTAACAACTACAAGGACTTACTTGTAGAGTGAGAGGATAAAAACTACTGTGGCAACTTTAGGTGTGAGGAATCCAGTCCAGAGCCATTTAGGTACATTTTACAGAGTTCTGCAAGAAAATTTTACTGAGGCCTCTCGTTTTTATTGTTATCATCTGGTTCATCTTATTGAGATTTGCTGGGATGATGAATCAGTGTCAGGTCCTTCATGTTGTCTCCATGGCTGCAAAGCATGGTACACAGTGACTAAGGCCCCACAGAATGCAGAAGATCCAACACATCTTAGAGTTTGAGAACAATTAGGAAAAATCTACCTCCAGATACCAAGCCATGACTGAGGCCAGCAGAGAGACAAGGAGGGGAAGCCTGCAGGTCCGAAGATCAGCAATTACCGCTTGCATTCTCTCCAAAGCTACAATTGTTCAATATTTTCAGGGCTTTTAGTAGCAAAGGATCATTAATCCCCAACTCCTAATCAGTGCAGACATTAAGGTGCAATAAGAACAATTTCCTTGGTTTTCTAAGTGGGTTTATCTGTGTGTTATTTTGGAATTGTTGTCATGACTTATGGAAACAGGTATTTTGTATGCCCCACCTTTGTTAGATATGGATCTAGGAGTCCATAGTCCATCATTTAATATTTTCCATGTCTATAGATCATTGATTTCAAAGAAAAACACTGACTCCATCTTGTGCCCTGTACTCATAATCTGTAACAAAGTGACATTAAAAACATGGATTCAAAATGCTCAGCAAAACAGATTTCTTAAGAAGGTAGTTTAATCACTGCAAATTTCTACAGACCCAAGGCATTACCTGACATTCAGCCAAATTGCAGTTAACTATTAGACCATTTTTCAGTTTCACTGAGCTCATTTCAATCTGAGCTAAGCAAGGAGTGACTGACAACAATACTGATTCCCACAGCCTCAGTATTACTGCTCTTGTGCTGCATTAGCAAGGGACAAGCACAGCTCCTGCTAGCATCAGTGCATCTACCTGCAGCTTCTTCAACACAGATGATTGATATGAAGCTTCTCAAATACATAGGCAAAGCTGATGAGACCAGAATCAGGCTGTTCCTGAAATGACAGAGTGGTACAGGAGGGAGTAGATTTGGGGAAATGCCTTGAAAAGCCAGAATGACTGTTCCTGCTACAGAGGGTAGAGAGCAGGTCAGGAGACATCCCCAATTCCTGTGGTGCCAATCCTAGTCACAGCCAGCCACTACCAGTTTCATGCCCTTGGGTACAGCAGGGGTCTCCCTGGACCTCACAGATCTACTGTAGAAAATAAAGACCATTTCAGCTGCCTGTGGTAGGTAATGTCACACTGCAGAGCTCCAAGCCTCTCAAAGGCATAGGATGACTGGGAAAGAAAGCATCACACCCCACTCATACCCTCATTGGGTGGGCTTTGAGGGACAGCTCGGTGCAAAGCTCAGTTCATAAAACTGTGCACTCTCTCTTCTACCACTGTCCCTGTATTTGCTCTCATATCTGCTGCTTCTTGAGTCAGGAACACAAAGGCTAGAGCAGAAAAGGAAGCAGCATTCCCCCACAGGCTACTTGCTGGGAAGAAAGCTCGTATTGTGAGGGAAAGAGCACAAGAATTTGCTTTTGGAGACAAGGTATTCATCCTAACCAAAATCTTTTTCATCCTCTCCTCACTCTATTTAGGGTGGACACCCGCTCAGGTCTTTGCTTTTTAAAGCTGGAAATTTTTTTAAATGTCCATCTTTCAAACCTCAGTCTAACCACCTGTAATTGCTTGGCAGACATAATGACAGGGATGAGTCCTGAGGAGGAGTAGGAAGCAGGAGAGAGAAATAACGTTACAGTTAGGCTCAAGCAGGTTTTTGATGGTGCTGTGCTGTTTCTATTTGGGATTTTGGTGATGTAATTCAGCCAACATCAGAATGATCCAAAATGGATCAGTGTTTTGGGTTGACCTGAGGGAGCAAGCACCGCTGATAATCTTGGCCACATGGCAGACCATGAAAGTCTGACTCATTTGATTTTTCAAATGAGGAAAGAAGTGAAAAACCTAGAGAATGCAATGCCTGGCCAAGTCAATGGAAGAGGGACAGTTTTGTCATACAGAGTATATTTATAAAGGTTTTTTTTCCCACTGGCTTTCTCTTATAAGGTTTTGTCTGTCAATCATATATCAGGAGTAAAAGCCATAGAACAGGTGAAAAAGCAATCAAAATCTGTCGACAGAGTTGGACTTTTGTCATTTAAAGATAAATAAATAAAATGAATGGGTTTGTGGAAAGACACTTTGATAAACTGTTCAGAATCTTCTTTATTGGTGGCTTGGAGATTCCACTTGGGCAGAGATGAAGCAGCTCTGCAGCAACATTCAAATTGGACCAATTGAACCAGCTCAATAGAGTACAAAATTTGAGAAGCTTTCTTAATATATAAAATCCAAAGAGTCTTTCTCATGTCCAAACAAATAAGTTTCCCTCCAACTAAGCATTTCTTTTCCCCACGGTAGAAAATTAATGTATCTTCATGTCACCATTCCAGCCACACTGAAGATTCCAAGGAAATATCTGAGAACTGGAAAAGAAGTGAGAGAAATTTTCTGAAGACAAGGCTCTGGGCTTTACAGCTGTATTATGTCTTCTCCCAAACCAAGCAGCAGTTCTGCTGAGGGTATTTGTGACCTGTGGGGTGTCCTGAGAAGTGCAGATGCTATAACTGTATTTCTAGAAAACCGTTCATGGGCAGAGATTGATGCAGAGATACATGATTCCCTACAACAGTGGCACTGAACTCATTTGAAAAAGTCTTGAGATGCTCAAGAAGCTCCTTCCACATCCCTGTTTCACAGTCCCTAATCACCAGAGCTCTGCTATTTAGAGGTCTACTTTACAGGTAACTAAATGCAAAGCAGAGCAGTGGGGCTGAAGTGTGGTTCTCCTATGTCTCAGATGACTGCATTAACTTTGGGACTATAAAGCTAGTTTTTTTAAAGGTTTGAATGTTTAACAACTTAACTTTAAGAGTTTCAGCTGTTAAATAAAAGAGAGCCTCAGCTCAGACCCCTAACAATTCCATCCTCCTGACATTGACCTGAAATGTGAAGCACTCAGATTCAAGTGTCTGTTCAGAAGGCTGGGAGCAAATAAGCACTCCTGCAAATGGATGAAAAGAGGAGAAACACAAACCTGTGTAGCCTGGGGAAAGTGTCAGCTAAAAGAGAAATAGCTTAGATGTGAGGAGATGTTTGCAGTAAATGAGAGAAGTGGTTCTCAAGCAAGTTTCCTGCTGGAATAGCAGGGGTAAGTCTTAAGAGACATGAAAGGCTATGAGTGGTAGCACTTACAGAGAACTGGATTGACAATAAAGGCAGATCTTTTAGGATTTATCTCCAGCAAGTCAAGCAAAAATCTATATGAGTTTATCTGGTGTGGTTATGAAGGTCAGCCCTCAGAGGGTACATAGTGCTAAGTAATTATAAGAAATAACACAAGTAATGAAGAGATGTCCCAACTTCTGTGAGTTGTCTATGCAACAAGAACATCAGGACATGTACAATATACCTTGTCTGTGCCCATATGTCCTAAAAAAAAGCATTAAGCTGTCAAAAGTAGTTCTTCCTCACTGGCTTCCTTAGAACATGAATTCTACACATTTACCCTTGGCTGGATGCCACTTCCTCGGCAGTTACCTTTTTACCTAATGGCCTGTTTATTGCTACAGGCTACATTTGTTAGTGTTTAGTCAAAGAACATATATCTCGACTATAAACGTAGTGCACCAACAGGCAGGCTCTTAAAATACCACATTCATGTTCAAACAGGCAGATGCTGAAAGGATTTCTGTAGTGTCTTAAATAGATGGCATCAAGTAGGCAGTCTGAAAGCTCACTAAAAATTATAGTTCTCATTCACTTCCAAAAGCAAGACCACATTCAGAAACAGAACCTTTGAGAATGTAAAGAGGATTTAACCAGGAGAGTGCTTAAAATCTGTCCAAGATGTATAACAGTTAAGGCATCCTGCAGGGCATAATGGCAAGGGCAGCTGGATGGGAGCTGGCAATGCAAGCAGCCTGATTTTTAGTGTGAACATTCTAACTCCTTTTCATGCTACCTCCCAGAAACTTCTCACAGGCTTAAAATGCACATATATTTTCAGAGTGGATTTCTTGTTCTCTTTCCAGCCACTCAATCCCTAGCTACTCTCTTCTCCTTTTGCCTCTTGGGGTCTTTCTATTTTCTTCTCTCATCAGTGTGCACACAAATATGTCTATACAAATGAACTTTTTCAGAACAAATGTCCCTCTGCTGTAGCCAGGACAAGCCCTCCTTCTCCAGGTGAAGTGTGCCAGTAGTCACTTTTCTGGGATGCTGAGAGGAACTGATGGCAGATGAGCACATATGAAGAAGGAACATGGCTGTGAAGTTTAAAGTTCACCAGCCACCACATGCCACAGACGTCAGAACAAATCTCCCTCTACCTTTTCTGCTCTGCTAGAAATCAAGTCTAGAGACAGAACGCCGGTCTCCTATCCATTTCATTGCCTTCTGCTGTGACTCAAGGACAAATGTTTGCCTTTTAAGCAGCAGGAAAAAAATGACAAAGGGAGAAAGTTTATCTACCTTTAAAATAACTTTAGCACAAGTAGGCAGATAAAGCTAGGTGGCACTTGAACATTTCAAACTGTCAGAAATTTCCACATTCTGGGGTTTGTTTTCATTCCAAATTCCGAGTGGAAAAATAAGATTGTGACACAACATTGTAAGAAAATGAAGAATTGTGATTTCAGGTAAATCACAACCATTCTATTCTATTGAAACAAAATTATTGTGTATGGATTTTGATCCTTTCAGTTTCCCGTTATGAACACATAAGAGGGAGCTGTAATAATAAATGGGGTTTGCTCTATTATAAATGATACGTTCAATTTAATCAGAAATTTTTCACAAACCAATAAAGTGGTTTGTCCCAGTAAGATCACCTTCCAATGCTCAGACCATAGATCTTCTTTCATGAAAAAAAAAAATCATAATTTATATTTTTCACATGAAAAATTGAGATTTTTGCAAAAGAAACCCTTTCAACACAAAACTAAGTTATTGGAGAAATTGTTACCAATTCTTGTGTTAAAATCTGCAGGCATGACTCAAAGCCCTAGTGAATCAATGGGCATAGGGAGTGCTGATCACCTGGTGACTGCACTGATACCGGTGGTACACAACCCTGCTGGAAACCGGGTCATTCCAGTGATTAAACTCATTTACAATACTTCGAACAGGAGAGTTGCTCTGAAAGGATCACAGCAATATTGACTGAAAAGTCAATGAGATGCTAGGGAAATTAACATTGCACACTTGATACACTTAGAAATGCCATTAGCTGGAAAGTCAGCTAATCCTACAGAAAGGAAGCATGGAGACAGTGTGAATTAGGAGCAAAGAAAGCATTCAACAAGGTGGGTGAGTAACTCCAGCTGCCACTGGAATGTATGTGATGCACAGACGCTGAGGCAGTCTGGCCATGAGCCCCAGATTTTCCATATGATTTCTGTGAGTGGAACAAACTGCACAACAGGAGCACTCACCATTTAAAAACAAATAATTGGAGTGATCATTAATTTCTCTCAGGTTTACCTGGCATTGCTGCTCTTTTCTCTGATCTTCTGATATATCTCATAGCAGATATGTACCTAGACAACAACTCTGCACAAATACAAAGATAGAAATTGAGAAGCTGATTTGTTTTTTTTTTCTTTCTTCCTTTTCCTTTTCTTTTTTCCTTCTTTCTGTTTTCTTTTCTGCTTTTAGAACTGGAAATCTTTCTTGGTAAAACCTATTTCACAGCTGTCTACTGTTTTTGAGGTGAGTTTATAACTGATATTAGGAGATGTGTGGGATCTAATTTATCAACAGATCAGAAAAAACTGTAACCAAACAATACAATAGCCAATTCATTCTCCATCAAAATAAACCATTTCAAGACTAAAAAAAAATTCCTTTCAGTCATTTTAAATACAACTCAGTGACAGAAGCAAAGATATAGAGCTTTCAATGAATACCTCAGACCTAATTTCTGCTGTATGAGGAAGGATATTGCCTTTATGCAATGACTGCATGCACACAGGATGAATTTCCTGTAGTTGTCTTGTGTAGGGAGTTTGATCCAAAGTAGATCCCCATCAGTTTATTGCAGGTCAGCTGTCAATACTTTGTCTTTGGAGCAACTCCCCTCACCTTGTACTTTTCCAGCCTTCTTTCTTGCCTCTGCAGCACAATTACTCTTGTGTCAAGGTAGTCAACAGGCTGAGCTGTTGTGATTTTTTTTTCTGAGCCTCTCTGTTCTCTCCCTTTCTGACATTCCTAGCATGAATAGGTGTGCAAAGATAATTACTCTAATCCATCTAGCAAAACACTGAACTTATACATTTGAAGCTAATTAGATAAACTTCAAAATGGGTCATTTTTCAGCTCCTCAGCCTCTCCCTGCTTATGAGCATTACCCCTGAGGGGACTCTTTCTCAATCAGGTAGACATTTCTTGGAATGAGATCTAATGAATCCTTTTACCTCCTGAACTGAAAAACTCTTTTCATTGAGACTTAAGCAACTGAGGACAAATTCAGGCATGGTAGAAGCAAGAGCTCTTCCCAAGGCAACAGTACTGCTTCTTTCTGCCTAGATTAGGTTTGACCCACTCTGCTGACTGAAGGCCAAAATCTTTGTGTGAACAAAAGTGTTGAGGGATCCTTTCTTCTCTGGTAAAGAAAAGCAAAGTCAAACTATAGCAATCAGTTCCCATTACTGACATTAGTGGTACATGTAGATAAGATCTTTCAAATGAATAGTAAATAGCCTTGCCAGAAATGGGTCTGTTCTCTGGATCCTGGAGTTGGATTGAATTTCTCTTGTTGCAGAGCCTTTTTTCCCCCAGATTTTTCAAAATGTTTCAGCCTGATGCTGTTACACTGTTTTGTGCTCTTTCAATGTGAAATGATATTTTGTAGGTTTAAAAACTTAAGAAAAAGTATTAAGAATAGATATTTTTTCTTTTTCCATTCATGGGAGATGGCCACAATGTTTTTATCCATTTCCAAGTGAAGTCACATTTCTGCAAACCCTTGCCAATTGCCCAGTAAGAAACAATTCTGATCCCTGCAGAACATGCTGCTTAACTCAGGGAGACCAACAAAAGGCAGCAGGGGAAACAGAAGCACTGACTTGCAGCAGGTTGAACAACCCAGTGACAAATCTAAGATTCAGTTAAAATATTTAAATCACTTAGAGTCATACTTCTCCTTTTACATTGGTAACATTACAACAGAGATGAATACCACTGTAGACTATCAGATTTTTGACAAAGAGTGCTTGAGTATAGTGCATTTTGGGATACCAAGGGGGAAAAAAAAAAGAGAGATGTTAAGGGAAATGGAGAAAAAGACATAACAGGCACAATAGTGAAGCATTGCTCATAACAAATGTAGCTGGTGAAGTAGTTACACACCTGTGCTGCTCTGTTTCCAAGCTTTTGTGGCCTCTGCCAACTTAAAAGAACAGACAATGAAACTGCCTTATAAAAATCTGTTTGTTAATGCCAGTGTGGTGCTAAGCACACTTCCAAAGCAAAAAACATGAATCTTACTTTATTAGTTGAGATAGGATATGTAATATATCTTGGCTCAAGAACCCTTGGATAGAGCAGACTTGCCTTTTTTCTGCCAGACCTTCCTACATGTCCAAAGCAGAAAAGAGGAAATGCTGGCCCTGAATGGCATTGTGCTGAGATCAGAGCTTTGAGACTCTTGGCCGGACTGCAGCAGAGCCAGCCTTGCTGCTGCTATGAGGACTGCACAGAAATGGATTTGTCATAAAGTTCATAGATCTGGGGGTTGTGGGTGTGAGGTAAAAAATAAATCATTGAACCAGTAAAAATGACATAGGCCTTTCTTTTTCTCTCACTCCAGAAGAAAAACGTAACACACCGGCTGTGTGTGACCCACTGAGGCTCTTTTGTTCCCTGAGACAAGAACACAGACGAGCTTCCCATACTGCTTCCCCCATCTCTTTTTCCTGTTCTACCACTGTAATTTTAGATTTGGAAGCAGATGAAAAAGGTTTTTCTATTGTAACACAAGGTCTTTTCTTTTATTGCCTGCCACAAGTGTAATGCCTTGCTATTTTCTGTTCCTCTTACTTCCAGAATGAGCTCTGATGGAGCTCCCTAATGATAACAAACCATCACTGCAGTAATATTGATACCTGTTGTAATCACTGGCATTCTGGCTTTTCAATTTTCACTGTTTGCCTTGGATCAAGTAGCGCTGTGCTAATGCAACAGAAGGTCACAAGATGAAGGGGCTGATAACAGAGAGGGACTGTTCTACTTAACATGCATGGAGGATTATGCTTTTCAGTCGTCCTCAAGCTAATCTTTCAAGTTGTCCTTTTTTGACTTTCTCAGTTTAATCAGTTTAATCTCATCTTCCCTCTTTTCTGATTACAAGGATTTTCTGTAGAAACCTTGCCTTCACAATAAGGACCACGTGGCAATTTATTCTTATATTGATTTCAACATCTCTTTTCCACTACCAGGGCTCTGATGTAAGGGGGAGGATGGGAGCCAGACGGGAAGCAGTGGGTCCCTCTAGTGCCTCCTGCCTAGCAAATCCTCACACTTTTGTTAGCTGAGAATCTGAATACTCCTTTGATATGCTTGAAGTAAAAAATGGCAGCCAGATTGGAAATACTCAACTGTGATTAAAAGTTAGTGGAGACAGTGAGACTGATAAAGCATAATCACAAGATGAGCTAAATCTGTGCCATTGGTAATCAAACTTCAGGCCACTCTTACCAAGAGGCTTTTTCATGGTTGCCATCATAACTACTTATTCAGCAGAACATAGCATTTATTACCCCCCAGGTGGGGATACCAGATGCAAGGGTCAGGGAGTTAGGCAGAGCGACCAGTCTGCACAGGCAGATTTATGCATGTATTTATGCATGCATTTTGGTATGTAGATTTGACTGCACAGGAAAACTTCTCCTGTGTTTTTGTACATTTCTCCAAGACAGGAGGAATTCCCATAAATATTGAATTTTCCAGGTAGGAGGGATGAAGAATGCTTAGCACTGGATTGACATTTTACCTATTTACATCTGCAATGCACAGTAAGAGTAGAGAAAAAAAGTAAGGAACAATATGCTTTTCTACCGTACATATCACCTAAACCCTGAGTCAGGATGCTCAGGCTGCTGTAGCCAAGAACAGGCAAGAAATAAGCTGACCCTGTCCAAGAAGCAATCAAAAGGTCCAAGAAATTATTACCACCTTGCTATTACACAAATAAGTAAGGGACTAATTGTCCCAGCTGCCCAGTCATTTGACTTCTTCTTTAGACACCAACTCTTCATCACATCTTCATAGTCTCTCATTCCACAGACATCTGAAATGTTTATCTGTAGCCTCCCCCTCCCCGACACACACACTTCTTGACCTGTGAGTAAAACCACAACAGCAAGGTGGGATCTGATGGAATGGGCTGCTGTATCTGTTTAGTCCTGTAAGCCTGCTCAATTTTTCCTATGAGTAATGAAGGATTTTGCCTTCTCTTCAGGGTTCCTGGAGATAATGATATACCATAGCTAGCGGAGGTGAACATCTGTTTTAAGAACTGTGAACTTACAGAGACCATTTGTCTATCTGATCTTCCTTTCTTGTTTTTCAGTGTGCCCTATCCATTTCTCTGTTAATTAAATAGACATGAAATCACTAAACCACTGGGTCGAAGAAACAATTAAACAACAACTGAAAAAAAAAGTGGGAAGGAGGAGAGTCTCTTTCCTTTTTTTTTCCTCTCAGCTGATTCCACTTGGTAGAAATTGCCCTACTTTTCAAATGTGCACTATCTTTTCCTTTCACAGAAAGAAGACTTGGATTCATGAGGGTGTATCCACCTAAAGACAATACAGTGGACTTAACCCAAGGGAACAATGCATCCCATTAATCTGCAAAGGCAGACTGTACGTGCACTTGAATTGATTGATATTTAATTGATACAACTGGCATGGATATGCACATACTGCAGAAAAGAGAGTAAGAGAAAGAAACAAGAACTTATTAGGAGTCCTCTTTTCCTTTTTATTACTACCCACAGGCTACAGGTAATATTAATAAAGGCTTTTGTAAGGCAAAAAAATAATAAGCATAAAGCTACTGTCGTTGGCCACTGCACATGCTGTCTGAGGAGAAAAGATCATCCCTCTCCTGGACTGCTCATTGCCCTGCAGCAGCCTGAAGCTGGGAAGCCTGGGAGTTATGAAACATGTCAGGGTGAGGAATTACCACTGAAGGTCCCCAAGCTGACCTTCCTGCTTCTTTTGCATGCAACCATGGGGGCAATCTCACTCTCCTCTGGAAGATCAGCAGGGAAAGGGGAAAACCTGAGACCCAGCCAATGCCCTCACTGTACCCTGGTCTCTGCTCTTTGCTACACAGGAGGAAGAGCAGCAGACACAGCAGGGTTCCACAGGAGTGGCAGTAGAGTACGAAGGTGGAAAGGGCAAAAACTGATGAGAGGCAATGGGCTACTGCATTGCAGAGAAGGGAAGAAGCAGAATCACAAGGAGGCTCTGGTCCCTGAAGATGAGAGCATAGACCAGAATTGCTTTCCACAGTGGAGAGCAAGAAAGGTATTTTTGTTTCAGCAACTGTGTTCGCCTTTAAATGCCACTGAAGAACATAGAATGCCTTTGCAGAAAGTTGAAAATCACCATCTCAGGAAGTTAAAAATCACCTTTTCATAAAGCATACATCACCTTCTCCTACAGGCTTGAAAAAAGGGAAGATTGCTAGAATATAGGTTGTTTGGTAACCCAATACTCTATGACTAGAATATTGACTATGTGAAGTTACATTCCACAAAACTGCAAACTTCTTTGCTAAAAAAGTGAAGTCCCACACTGTTAACAAGACTGTCACAACAGCAAAATGAAAAAATGGGGTTTTTTGTTTTGTTTTGTTCTACCTCATTCTCACTACTGCCACCACCACTCCATATTATCTGCACACAAAAATGTTAAATGTGTTTCCAGAAGCCTCTTCACTAAGTTGTTCCCTGTAAATATGACAGATTCTTTCTTGAGCCTTCTGACTGAATTATTTTTACCTTCCCAATACTATCCATTGTGTGGAGTCTGCAGTCATAATCTGTGAACTTGTTACAGTTCTTATAAGTAATCTTATCATATTAATATAGCAGAAACTTACTCGATGGAGAAATACAACTTGTGAGTTGCAAAATAATATCCCCCTGAAAAACAGTGTCAGCACTGTTAAAAAAAGAGCAAAGGGAAAATGACAGCTCTACAGTTCTGAGTGTTTGCACTTTTCTGTTGGATGTGACAAGGGTGTAGCACTTTTCTACTTCCACAGCACAGTTGAGCTGTCTCTTATCTGGAAAAGATTAGAAGTTCTTCCAATGTGTCCTACAACTTATAAATTCAAAAGCAGTGTTTTGCACCTGGAACCTGGAAGGGAATGTGGAGGTGGCAGGAGCACACAGATACACCTTGTAGACAGCAAGGACTTAGTAGTTATATAGAAGATAGTTTGGAAGGGAGATGGGAGGAGAGAACAAGGTGGGGCAGTCATAGCAGAAACAGTCCACTTATTTCCAGACCACTTCTATCACATCCTTGGTTGCCTGGCAGATGTCCTCAGTATGTGAACACTACTTACACAGTTTTCTGGACAGATTTTTGTCTTTTCAAGTGAGATTTCCCCTTCTCTTAAGCTAAAAGGATCAGGACAAGGTATACGTAAGACTACAGCAGCTAGACACCAGAAGGTGCCGTCAGAAGAAGGCAACGTCCACAACAGAGGGAGAGATAAGAGCAGAGAGAGCTGCGGGCAAACAGCAGTACAGCAGTTTTGGAAGGGAAAGAAGTAAGGAACTTTTTAGTCATTGAGTTCCAACTAGTTCTTTCCAGAAAACTGGATTTCAAATAATCCTGTCTGTAAAATTACTATTAAATGAGCTGACCTCAGTTCATCTCTCACTTTTGAGGAGAAAAAGAGCCTGGAAGAGTTTTAAGACATGCTTTTGAATTCACAAAACATCCTAATGTAACACCCACACCAGTGTCCAATCTGGATTTTCAAGTGAAATCAGCTTTGTGGGTTGGTTTATGCCCTCACAGTATTGGCAAGTGATGGCACTATCACATAACACAAAGCCATATACTTTTCCCTAGTTGCCCTAATTGTGTTCTGCTATTAAATGATCATCATGCAAATGCTGAAAGGGGAAGAACTTGCATCATAATGGAAAACCTCTCTCTTCCTGTAATCTATTTATTGAGGCTTTTCCAATTATTTTTCTATTAAAAAAAAAAAAGTAAGAAATATGAGTACAAAGAAACTACAGAGAAAAGGCATTTGTGATTGGATTAGTGAATCCAGAACAAAATCATCAATGGATGTCTTTATTATTAAAATAGAGTGGCAATTTTGGCTGAATGATTAGCCAAAGTTTCAAAGCCTTTCAGAGTTGTTCCTATTAGCATATGAAATCAGCAAGGTAAGTCAATTANTTTTCACCCAAGGCCTATTTTCCTACATGCAATAAAAGCAAAAGCATCAGTAAAGATTTTTACTCTCCTTCAGGAATTCCTACATCTGACACCCTTGAGAGTTGAACATCCAAACCCTGCTGACCAACTGCTCCTTCTCCACAGCACATGGCTAACTCTTCTTACAAGACTTCCATTGTCTCATTAGCAGGCTTCAGTCAAGAAACTCTCTATTTACAGCAATGGGTCACTCACGCTATTGCCTAAGCTCTGATACACTGTAGCTCCTCATGGCACTGGCTCTTCACCAGGACGGATTCCAATAATTCTCGGGGAAGTCTGAAGGACATCACAGGTTCACCCACATCTGCAGTTTGAGGAAGTGAGGAGGACCAGAGATCCCTTTGCAAGCCATCTTGGGCTGTTTCCAGCTTGAGAAGGATACAGAAGCTGCCAACAGAAGAACTGATTTACTGCAGGCTTTGCCTGGGCACTATCAAGTCCTTTCCTCCTGAACAGAACATTGTCACAGTTTACTTGTCCCATAGCACATCAGGCATGGTACCGGGCCAAGCTTTTCACCTAGGAGCTGGGCATGGCTCTGAGGTCATAGTGAATCTGCTACATTTTGCATTAAAATCTCCAGCCAGGTGGTGCTGCCCCTCTGTTCTTCCAAGGATCCTTTTCCTCATGGCTTGCATTGTTTCACTAACATCTCCCAGTGGATGTTTGCTAATTTGTTATTTCTAATAACATGGATAAAGCATAAGATTTATACAGGCTCTGCCTTTTAGCTTTCCTCTTTCCCATTCATTTTTTTCCTTCTCTTTCCTGTAGTAAGATCACCACATAAAATTTCTTCTTCTACAGCACAGCATCTGGGTGTAATCTTTTACTCTGATTTGTCATTTCATTCCCATATTAAATGTGTTATGAAGACCTGTCAATTCTATTTATTGAACATCTTTTAAATCTGTGCTTGGTTAATGATCGAGGCAACTAAAACTCTGATGCATGCCTTGGTTCTTTCTCAGCTTGAGTATTTAAATGGGTTTCTTGCTGGTCTTAGTGCATTTATTCTATCTAAATTGCAGTTTGTGCAGTCATTTGCCTGGCCTGATTTCTTTCTGATTTTTGTGGGTTTTTTTTGCATGTTTCACGTTTTTATTGTGAAATTCTATTGCAGGTCACTCCTGTTTTATTATTCTTATTTTAAGATTTTGACATGTCTTGTTTTATTTAAGACATTTTCTTACAGGGAAAAGAGAGAGAAGGCTGTTGTATGAGGACAGAGTGGGGTCTAACATCATGAGACCCTTGTTTCCTGAACTGGTCTAAGGTTTGTCTGTTGCTTCTCATACCATCCTGACAGTTACCTACAGATTTCATCTAAGAACATAAGTTGGAGAGTTAAGCTATTGCATGTGATTTGTCCCTTGCAGCAAGATGTAACCTGACATAGTCCATGAAAGTGTAGTTTAACATTTCAAACATGTCCAGAGATGCTACTGTCTCATGAATGTTGCAGAATACATACTGAGAAATCCTGTTGCTGGTACAAATCTGGTGCATCTTTATTTGCTGCTCCACCCTTTTGCAGGTATTCCTTGTGAGAGACATATTAAACCATATCTCCCCATTACAACAACAGCACTTTTCCATCACTTTTAATTATGTCAGATGCAGCACACAGCTCAAGCTCACCTCCATTTAGCTGATGCATTACTGTCATTTTGAAGGGCAGATGTTCTTACGTTTCATGCCTCAACAAGCTCGGCTCTTTTCTATTGCTTCAGAGAGATGTGGCTTTGAGAGGTACCGCTTGTATGTGACACACCGACTGGATCTGTACTCCACACTGCCACATGCACAGATGCTTCCCCTAAACTGCTGTAGTTTGTCACCATTCGGCTCCAACACATCCACTGAACATTGGTTTTACGGCTCTACTCGGGATTGTTAGTGCAATATACTGGAGTATTTATCTGTTCATTTGTAAGCAAAATACTCATCATGTACTGCTATCTGGAGACCAGCGATTCCAGTTCACAAGATTTCAAACTTGTTTCTATTCTATAATGGAGTGAAAAGCCAATCTTTTGAGAGGCTTCACAGAGTCATATTTTGCAAAATTCTTGACTTGCAGAATAAAGAAATCCCCAGAATTTGGCTTGGAAAACCAGAGATTTTTACACCCTTGAGACACAAAAGAGTCTTAGTCCTCAGAATTGTTCTTCTTCACACCTTTCTTTGAATGGGCACCACTCTGTTTAAGCATTTCTGGGAGAAGGAAAAAACACATCTGATGAAAATCTAAATAAGATCCGTTCAGCCCTCCTCATGCTCTTTGCACTGAATCTCTAGACTCTAGCTTTTCACAATGCCCTTCGAAATGAGTTTACCATACAGCCTGCTTTTCAGCTTCCTTGTTTGCTTTCCACCATGAACAACTTGTCAAGTGGGCAACAGAAGGGTCATAAATCTTGAAGAGACCTGATAAAACTTTTAAGAAAGCTCCTATCTCCCCAGCCCAGCAGAAGGTGTGATGTGGGACACATGGTTACTCTGGTAACATCACACTATCCCTCCAGCAACTGTAGCGGCAAGGTGTCAGCACAGCACGCCTCAGTGGCTTCACCATCTTTAGATGCAGAGAAGGAGACAGCAATATTATCTCCAGTAATTCTCACCTCTCCTGGCACAAAGAGCCTCTGGGAGTACACACAGCTTGAAGGCTGGCCTCTCACTTCTTCCTACAAGAGCAAAGAAAATCTTTAATTTTTTTTTCTCAGATCTCTAAACAAAGTTTACACTTTTATTTCTGAAACACCAAGGAGGGAAGGCTTTAAATAATACATTTCCTGAGTGCTTGTGTGCAAGTGTCAGGGATGGATGAACTCATTTGAACCACAGAGCATTTGGAAAAGTGGTATTCAAACAGCACACCTGAAGTCATCTGTGAAACCACTATTCCTCTACAATAAGAAAAATAAAAGCCACTGAAGAGCATGAGAGGTGCCTCAGGAAGGGAATTATTACCACTGACAGCTCCCCATCTTGGTGCAATGCTCCAGGACCTAGTGAGAGATACATACATTTAGAAGAGTGAAAAATGTTCCAACAATCAAGAGAGGTCAATAAAAAGAGTCCAAACATCTTACATGATAGCTTACAAACATAAGAAAAATAGCAGAGATTTGGTTAATGCCAAACTCCAGTTATGTGGCCTCATAGCAAAAGCAGGCCTCAAATCTCTTCTATAACCACAGAAAAGTTTTATCTGTAACTGAAATATATTCTAGAGTGGAAGATCTAGCCATTGTCATGAGTTTTTTCTACTTTTTAATGGAAAAGAGAACTAAAGCATGCATGTGCCTGCATGTCGAACGTGCAGAGTGTCTTGTTTTTTCCATCTGAGAAAAAGCTGGAAAAGCAGGCCTTCTTGGCCCTCTCCTCTTTTCTTGAGGGAAATCATTGGCAGCCATGAGAACCAGCTGAAAGCTGCTCTTGCTTAATGTGGTGGAGATCAGGACTTATCAATTGAATTTGTCCCTGTGAGAATAGATTCAGAAATGAGCATCTGAAAGCTGTCACTATGGTAAAGAACTTATGGAGATGTTTCACAGGTGCATTTTCAAGGCTGAGGAATGAAATTGGTTTTAATAAATCCAAGCACAAAAAGGCTTAAATATGACTTTAGTGAGGCATAAGACTTCAGCAGTCCTTTGCCCAAGGGTATCTTTCTCTATATATGTAGTATATGTAGTCACCAGGCTAGGTTTTAATTACATGAGCCATGGGCAAAACTAAGCCTGCTTTCTAGTATCATTTTGATGTGTTATTCCCTGTATCTCTAGGAAATTAAGGTTCCTGCTATGCTCATCCTCTCTTGAGCATTAAACGGCAAGTGTCATTGCCAAAGACAAGAAGTATGCTCTATAATGGTAGTGAGAAAGAAGCTGACTTACCTCCATTTCAGCAAATTATTTAAATCCCCTACACACCTCCAGTAACTCTCAGAGATAAAACTTACCACTTGTGCCATGACAATTAAAAGGCATTAACCCCAGGACATACTAGACACCAGTTGCCAAAATGCTTTCCTATTAATTAATGCATCACTTAGTTCAGCTTTTCAGTTCTTTTCCCGAATATAAAACCTGCAGTAGCACATCACGGGATGAATTTTCTGCTGCAACTGCAGCACTCAAGTCTGTCATGAACTCTCTGCCTCTTAGCTCAGAGTCGTATCACCACAGCTCTCTGAAATGACCAGATATAATTGGGTTCAGTGGAGTTCAAAGCTATGCTCCAGCTTCCTCATCAAAGTCCATTGATTCAGTGGCAGCCAAAGCACATTGAAATGCTGGGAGAGTGGGAGGGAAGTTGTGAGCAGAGCACATTCAGGTCTGTTGTGTTAGATGCCAGTATGTAGTAGCACAGCTAGCTCTTGGCTGAGCTTTCAAGAACTCAGGTGTGGTCATCTGGAGAAGACCTTATGTCCTTCTCTAATTGTTGCAAAATATATCTCACTTTTGTTAAGATACTTTGCCTATTTCATAGCTTGATAATTCTGAGACTCATGTACATTTTATTTTTAAATGTCAGGACTTTCTCCTGAGGTTGGGTTTTTTGGTTTTTTTTTTTTTCTTTGGTTGCTTGGCTGGTTGAGGTGTGTTTTTTTGGGTTTTTTTTGGACATGATTAAACAAACAATCCCTGAAGAATTTGCAGCCATTAACTTTGTGAACAGCAGCTCGTGATAGTTGGTCTAGAAGAAAGTACAGGGTATTCATCTGCACCAAGACTCACTTAAATAGTTCTTCCCCACATACAGCAAAATTAGGGATCTTTTGTCTAGATAGTGAAGAAACTCAAATCTCTGCCCTCATTCCTTCTGCATTCTCCGCTCCTTCACGTTCAGTCCTGTAAGCTCCAGGCCAGTAACAACAACTGCCCAGATAACACAGTAATGGGACAGTTGCTTGGCTCACATTGGTCTCAATGGTATCTCCCAGCTTGTGAGGACCTGTACTGAGGTTCACTAGCAATCTTATTCTGGCAAGAAGACCTACTTGCTGCCACTACTAGAACTAAGGGAGCCGGAGGCAGCAGTACAGCAAACTTACCTTGCAAGGTCTTCAGAGAAGGATATGAAGAGTATCCTATATAATGTAACACACTCCAATGATCTTGGTCATTCTACAGGCTAATTGCAAACTAATTTCTGATGAACAGAAGGTGATGAAGGGTCTGAGTGCCCAGAAGTCCATCTGGTTTTCTCCAAATACACCAGCTGTACACAACTGAGAATGCATGTCCTGTGCACATCGTTCCAAACAGTACAATATCATGCAGAATATTGCTTCTTTTCACAAACTGCCTCACCAGCAACTGTGCTTTTCCTTAAAAACACTGGTTAGACATACTTACACACAGATAAAGAATGCAGCTTAGTCATTGTTACTGTATGTAGTTCATTGCTTTTCTGCAGACATTTTATGTGTCTGTTTCTGACACACATGCCAAATCATTCAGTCATTTGTTTTGTTTTGAATATTTCAGCATTAGAAAAGGTGCCTTTCAAATCAAAATAACCTCCCACTGCAGTGGGAGACAAAGCAAAGTCATTTTGGTATTTTTTTTTAATGTCATATTTATGTTATTTTCTATTCCGCAAAGTCAGAGTGTAGACTCAAAAGCACTGGGCAGAAGTATGTGCTCAGTACATGTAGGCTTTGTACAAATTAGAGAGTCACATGTGAAAAATATTTTATCCAGTCTTTTATCATGTTACTTCTAGTCCTTGAGTTAGTCTGGATGTCTTAGTCCAGTTCATTGCTGTGTGTTAAATTGATGGGTACGGCCCTATATTAGTTTTTAATTCAGATAAATTTGTTTCTTTTATATTTTATAAGAATGAAGACATCTGTTTTGTCACTTGCAGACAAACTTGAAAAAGTTTCATGTGGCATTATGCAAGTCAAAAGAGTCTTTTTTAGTTACATGTCTCCTCTAGCATGCTTATAAATTTCCCCCAAGAAATATCTTTGTATCTGGCCTGCAACAAGGAACACAGAGCGGTATCCCAATGAAATCAGATGAAGCATCTTCATTAATGCCTGTTAGTTTTGAACCAGGTCACTTACCAAATGGTTTTCCCTATGCCAGTACAGATGAGCTATTCTTATATGTATTTTTCCAGCAGTAATTGTTTTAAAAGAATTTGTTCTCAGTCAGCCTGAAACAATTTGTGAGCAGTAGAGCTAGAAAGAAATTGGAGGTCTGACCAAAAAGAGTGTTAGCTGAGTGACATCACCATCTTAGCAAAGGTCCCAATCCATGTTCAGACCCCTCCCTCTCACATCCATTGTCAAGCAAGTTATTCACTGCAGGTCTCCCAGGAGAATGGTCTAACCAGCTGAAAATGCAACAAAGTTATTTGTGTAGCTACTGGGTAAAAAAGGAGTGAAAACATTGTGTGTGAAAGGAAATGTTTCTTCTGAGACACAATTATTTTTCCTTTTAAAAAAAAAAAAAATTACTGAAGAAAAAGATCTCTTCAAATTGAACTGATCTTTTTTATATATTCTCTGCTCAGCAGCCCAACCAAAAAAAAAAAAATCTATTATTTCCACTATACTACTTCTAACCTTTCTGTTTCATTCAAACTAGGTTTTCACAATCTGCTTTCTAAAGAGCCATGGCATCAGGGTCTGCAGAACAGCCGGGGTCAAAATTTCACTACTTTTGAATACACCTACAATACACAGACATTTGCATAATAGGCCCTAATGCCTCCTTCAGAATCATTATGGGCTATTGAGTAAATAATGTGTCTATTGAAAATGGTTGAAATACCCATTTAGTTGATAGACTCTATTGACTCCTAATAAGAAGCTATTAGAGTTGAATAAATATTATGCATTTTAAAACTTGCCTAAATACATTCCATTTCCACATATTTTCATATTTACACAATGGACTGTAAAGAACATGTTGTATCTGCTCACAGACAGCTCCAAAAGAGAGCTTCCCTTTTTGTACGTTGGTTTTTTTCTTAGCTTTGCATGTACTAAGGTAGGTTGCATTTGGGTGGTTGTTTTGGTTTTGATGAGACCGACACGAAGGAACAAAATCAAAGCAAGCCAGAAAATTAAACTACACAAGTTGGTACTTGAATATAATTAAGCTTTATGTTTTCAAAGAGTTAGCATAGGATTTAGCCATGCTCTCCTGGGCTTATATGGGGGGTAGCACAACGCATTCTTTACACTCAATTGTTTAAATATGCAAACACATAGAAAAGAATAAGCATAGTTAGGCAACTTGCAAAATACATTTCTGTATTTACTAAGCCTTAAATATTTTCTTGAGAGCTGGAAGAATTTGTCAAGTTAAAGCATACTTTGATAATTATCCATATATACAATTTTTTTTTTTTTGCTAATCCATAGCAATTCCAAAGCAACCATAACTAGCTGTGCCTGTTCAGTATAAAAAATTCAGACTCCAAATATGCCTCACGTTGTCCTGCATATCATCTCAGAGTTTCAGATCTTGGATCCTGGATCATGCATTCTGGTACTCTGTTTGCTGCCACATGGACATAAAAATTATCCAGGACTCAAATCTGGTACAATAGTATCTCCTGGATGTGCTTAGTTTAAGTCAAAGCAAGCCAGGGAAGTAGCTGCTGCCATTCTGCTCAAGCAGACAGTTCAATGGTTTGTTAAAAAGCCAGTATCTCCTTTCTTTCCCTCTTTGAGGCCTGAATAGTCACAGACAGTGACATAAGTATTCACTTTATAGTTTTCACACCAGCTGACTTCACGTTCTCCAGCAATCACAAGCTCTATCTTTGCTGGGTTTTTTTTGTTGCTTTCAAAGGATTCACATATTTATGTACATTCCTGGATCTTACCAGGAAAACTAGCAGTTTGCACCAGAAGTTGAAGTGAGAGGCTGTTCTTCATGGCCCATATGTGCCTCACAGGAGTCTCACACAACTGTACACAAGGACTGTACAGAGACCTGTGGAGCTTGTTTCCAGAGGCTGAGCTCTGTCAGTTGCAGGTCTGACCACATAGTCATTGAATGTGTCTACTATTACGTCTTCACAAGCTCAGTTTTCCAAAAGGTTGCTTCAACTATATAGTGCTGTGACAGTGTTATGCAAATTGTTTTCTCAGTTTATTTAATTTGATGTTGGCAAGAATGGAGGGTTAATGGCCTTGGCACAAACACATCTTGCTGCTATTTCCCAGTCAGTTCCTTGACTATTTGAACACTAGAGAGTCTTCTTCAGTCTAACAATGGCAAAGAAACTCAAAATGGACTGTTAGGTATTAGTCCAATTTGATTATGGACTAAAGACGCTCAGACCTCCAAACTGTAATAGATTTGTCCTGTGTTAGAAACATCTCATTTAGTTGTTGAACTCATTTATTTTCTCTTCAATCTACTACTATTACATTTTAGTCACCCTTTGCCTGTTGCAGAAAGTGTGGTTGACAGGCCCTTCTCCTTTCTCCCCTTCCTCCAGCCTCCTTCTCACACAAGTCTTTACCCAGTGAGTATGAAACCATCTCTACTGGGGACAGAGGTCTTCCAGAGCAATGGCTTGTGAAGAAACCATGATGCAGAGATGATTTCTATATCCTCACATTCTGTATGTGTTAAATAATTCTTTCTGTGCCCGAGGGGTACTGAACTGCCAGTGAGAATGACTCCTAATGAACTGGAAATGTCTCCACAGATGTCCCATAGCACTAGAGCTGCAGCATGGTTCTACATCTCACCTCCATCTGCAAATCACTTGTCTTCCCACATGCGCTTTCCCCTGGCTGTCAGAAAGGCAGAGACAGCAAGTGCATCCCACGTCCTTCTGGGGGTAGGTTATGTTTCAGTGTTTCTCGGACAGAACACCAGTCTGTCCTTTCTTATATTTCTAAATGACTGGTGAGAGAACTGAATGAAAAACAAGCCAGGAGAGATAATAGGTAATTAAGTCATCACCCTTATTTACTTTTTCTTTAATTGTAGCAGATTGATATCTATGTTCTCAATGGTTTACATAAGTCTCTTTATTTCTGTCTTCCATTGTCTCTGAATAAACTTGAAGGCACCATCTGACCACAACTTACTGATGCTTATGGTTTGACTAGCATTTGAGCAGCCTTTGCAACAGTAGGAGCACTGGAAAGTATAGAAGCCAAATAATGCTAACAGGGCAAACAGAATGTAATTGCTTATGTGTGCTGGTTATATCCTGAAACAAATTGTTTCTTAATGCTGAGGTCAGACAGGGTTTAATTAGGAGAAATACAATTGGTGTAAAATTTTGCAGCAGGCTGCTTGTTTGGTGTCATGCCAAGTCAACATCAAGCCTTTCCAAATGGAAATTTTCATTAGAGGCCATTGGCAGCCTGGTTAGGCTGAGTTTCAACTTTTTCAAGCCTCCTGGTAACATGAACCTGAAGCTCAGCATATCTGCTTCCTAATAACAGGCTGTCCCTATTGCAAATGTTCTCACACATGCACACAGCTTCTACATATGTAGTAACATGTGTGCTCGAGATCTACAATGGCTGCTTTCTTCTGGCCTGAAGCTGTCAAGATCTGCAAGCAGAAAGGACTTAACAGCTTTAAGATAATAGATAAATGACATTTCATTTTTGTATTGTTTTCATATCAAAGGAAGAGAAAAAAAGCCTTTGAATGTCATCAGAGGAAGGGAAATTTCTAATCTCTTTTTTTTTAGTTTTAAGTCCTTTCCTGTTCTTATTGGACTAGTCTATGCAAGGTTCTCAAGGCTTCTTACTGATGCTTCAAGCACTGATTATCATTGCTTACATTGGTTATCACAGACCCAGTACTTGTGCTGTCAAGATTAAGGTTGTATCAGCATTTCCTTTATAGACCTTGCTGTTCAAAAGAGTAATGTTTAACTTGACCACAAATTTAGCTTCAGGGTGGTTGATGCTCATAAAAACTAAGGGATGGGTATTCTGGCTTATAGCAAGCAGATATTGAAGGCTTCTTCCACTCCTTAACATACCTCAGTCTTCACTTGTGTCTTCTTATTCTTATTTTGACATTGAGAACACTGATGAATAGTTCGCAAAGTGAGTGTGACCTGGTGCATGACATGGGGTCTAAAGTTGAGCTACCAGAGATATATACTACAAAAAAAAATGCTGTCAGCAAAAGGCAGGAGCAGTAGAGTATTTGTGGCTACTGAGAAATCTGGCTGGAGTAGCAGGTGAGCTGGCAGAGAAGGAGGAAGGACAGTGAGCCAAACTGCCACTGCAAATAAGACAAGCCAGGTTATAGGAGGGAGAAACTGCTGGGAAGAGAGTGGCAGAGACCCAAGTAGATACTCATTGTACAGCAATTTGTTAAAGTAAACAGGAGCCATTTCATTTCAGTATCTCCCTGTTCTGGTTCAGACTATACTCGAATCAGCATTTACAGAATCATCTCCTCCCTGAAGGTGACATTTTCTCAGTGGCTTTTTAGCCAACTGTCTGTACTTGGTTGCCCTATTTTGTCTCCCTCTTCTGCTCTTAGTATATTTTGAGAGAGCAGGACGTTGTGTACTCTTTCTTCTCTGCTGTCTGTGGGCCTGCAGAGGAGAACTGACACCTCTGTCCTCCATCACCCTAGCACCAATGCTGCTGTATCCGCCTGTCAGATGAACCCTTACCCCCAGCTTTCTGTATCTACCTGATTGCTGTTCATTTGCATGGCTCATAGTATCAATGACAGTTAACCATATTCTCTTTAGGTAGGCAAGTGTGAGGGGAGAATAAAATAGAAAACCAGTTGTGTTGCCATTCTTCATCTCTGCCCACATGTTCCAGTTAGGGTCCAGTCCTTATAGCAGGAAAAAAATAAAGCCATTCAGGTTTAGCAAGATAAGAACATAAATATGCTAATAGCCACTGCACATGCATGATCATTCACATTATAGTGCCTTGAAATATTTGTGCTATGAAAGTTATCAAAAATCTCTGCACTGAGATTTTGAGATTTAACCAGATTTTGTAAAGTTTAGGAAGGGGAATAATTTTTTTATATATAGAATAATAGGATCCTTTTTTGAAGTGGTTCTTTTTTTTTTTCCCCAAGAACAAGCTCATAGATAGTTCTTAATAGCTGTTTGCAGCAGCTCTTTGTTGACTGTCCTCCCTTTATAGTTTCACTTTCAGGGCTGTCTTGAGAGGCAGATCCCTTGTTTCATATGCGAAAGACTCTCAGCATTATTCAGTAGTGGTAGCAAGATATATTTCCTAAGCTGGTGGTGTACCTGAACCTGAAGCAGTTTTTATGAGAAGCAAAAAAGCAAAATGATGGCATGCTTGTAACTTAGTGCAGACAAGTGGCTGTATCTGTCTCCCCTATCAATTCTGCCAGAGTCCAGACATTGACATCACTTATTACAATCTTGTTCTATTCCCAATCTAGAATCAGTTTTAAAAGAAAGATGCATATGTTGAGCAACCAGTATAAGACATAAGTAAACAGAGAGTTCATAGGTACGCTGCATAGTTTTTTTCCTATCTTGTCTTTGCGTGCAAATCTAGGGCACGGTTCCTGGTGCCAGCTGGTTGTAAGGTTTTTCCCAAGCTATGGCACTGATGTCTTGTACTGGCACAGACTTTACAGTTTCAGATCCCTGGTTGGAGGGACACTGCCAGGTCAAAAATGAGATGTGGATGGTTGTCTGTGCTGTGCCTTGGCAGCCCAGAGCTCCTGCATTGTGCTGAGAAAACCACTACACATGTCAAATCAAAGATCACCTTCACAAACATCCTGGTAAAGCCACCTGGTCCCCCACTCCCATAGAGTCCACTCTCCTTTAACTCTTCTGGGGTTGACTGGCTGCTTGGCAGAGGGAAGGCATCATCACCTTTTTCTTCATCAAAGAAATAAACAAACAACAAGGTAGAAGAGGGCAGCACCTTGACTACCTTTGCTTGAAATTTTTTTGAGGTTTAGTTTCTTGCTTTATTAAACACATTTTCAGGCATGTGTGACTACAACTGTATGTATCAGGCTCTGGTTCTGGCACCACAACAGAGGATCAGGTGGTGAGGTGGGGGTTGGAGGAGTAAATATAATTTCTGCCATGTGATCATCTCTCTATCTTTAAAGCCTCTAGCCTTTTTCTGAATTACCCCATGGGTAGCTTAGTAACAGATATGATGGGCTGTTCTTTAGCACATTTGAAAAAAACTAGAAAATATACTGGCATTCTAGAAAGAAGCAAAAAAAACTAATGAGCTGAAGGTGTTGTCATGGAAGTGTTACTTACAAGCATGGAAGGGGCAGCTGCCCTTCACTGAGCTCTGCTGAACAGCCAGAACATAAAGCAGGGCTCCCCATCACGTACAGCCAGGAGGCTGAGGGCTCTGTAAATGCTGTTTGTACAGATGACGAGTCCCCTGCCGAAGAAGGTGATCAGTGGACCAGGGGCAGAGACATTAACACACTCAAAAACACATTTCTGGATGATCACTTATACTGGCCATTGCCATGCAGAAGGCACTTTAGAGGCAAGCTTCGCAGAGCTGGGAAGCACTGAGCCTCTCCATTTGCATGCAGTACAGGAAAGCAAGAAGTGCTTGTCTCCTGTTTGAAGGCAGCTACTGCTGCTTCACTGGGAGCTTTGGCCTTTTCGGTGGGGAACCCAGGAGACAGGCTGTCAAAACAGAAGTCTCTTGTTCAAACTACCAATCGTAGGCAGTGGGGATAGTGGAATAAAAAAATAAACAAAAATTTTCTTAAAAGCTCAGATCAGTCAAACCAAAAAGAGTTGTTTCTTCGGGGTTTTTTGTTGTTGTTGTTGTTATTGTTGTTGGTTTGGTTTAGGGTTTTTTTTTTTCTTTCTGAGATTAATTAGCTATTTTTAGCTGGCTGGATGCAGAAGCAAGAAGTGTGGAGTTCACTTGAGGCCTTGACAATAAGTTCATAATTCAGTTTTGCAAACAGACAAACAAATAAAAGTTGACTTGCACAGCAGAGGCTTTAGATTTTTGCATTGTATTTCCCGTTTTGTACAAATCTTCCTGGAAATCTCAGTAGTAATTCTTACTAACTGCTGTGATGCCTAATATGTAGGGCAGAACTGATGAACTGCAGGGAATCCTTCTACTTTTGTGTCTTTTTCCTTTTTTCAATTGTGTCAAATTCCTCCTCCTTAATAATCCCTCTTATTCCCTCTGGAGCTGAGAGAAGATTTAATTGTGAAATTTGCATAGTAACTCAGCAAACAAACTCTCCAGCCTTGTGTAGACTTTTATCCATTGCAGGCTTCATTCTAGTTATAAATAAGCTACTTCTCAATGCTCAGTCATGATGGCATTTCATACTCAGGAGACTGGTGCAGTGAAATGATTGAGGGACAGTTCTTGTGGGAGCTTTTGCTTTTAGGGATGCTCTTTTACAGTGTAGCTTCTTGCAAGATTATTTTGAGAATGGAACTCTGCAGGTGGATTGTGTTTGCCCTTTCTCCACAATTATCCATGTGAGAAAATAATCCTGCCACACGTGACTTCAGTCTGGTACATCTCCTGTAGATGTAGTAATTCTGAATACAAGAAATAACTTAAATCCTATTGGGTGCAATGAAACACAGTCAATACAAAAGTATTTTCACTACTGCTGGATTACAATTAAATGGCTTGATTTTAAAGATGATTTGCAAGTATTGGGGTTTGCAGGGTTTCTGCAGAACATGGGGAAGGGGGGACATTGTTGGAATGAACAGAAAGCTCTGTCTTTTACCATGTTTCTATATGCAGTCCACAATACCTCCTGTTAACAATTAGAGCGATTTAAAATCCTGGTATAGTCTAGACAGTGATAGACTACAACATCACATTACTCTTGCAATTGGATTACTAGGTTCAATTGTCCAGAGGTGTGGTGGCACAATTCAGTGGTACAGCGTTAGTATTTAAGATTTTGGTGCTAAAACTGTCCAAAGTTCCCTCTGCATCCCTACCTTGCTCTACCGAATCTCTGTTTCCTATGACAAACCAGTCTGACAACCTACAATCTCAGTAACGAGCTGGAAACTCCACAGTCAGCAGGTAGAAGCGTGTTGTACCAGAGGTGTAGTAGCCTGACTGAAGTTGTATGGAGCTTCTATTTTTGATGGTGGCAAACTAAACTATTGCTAGTGTCATTTCTCCATGAAGCAAAATGGTTGGGCAGCCTTCATCGTTTGAAGTTTTCAAAACCCAACCAGATGAATCCCTGAGCCGCCTGGTCTGAGCTCATTGCAACCTTCAACTTGGCTACTTCAGGCTAATAAACTTTTATATGCAAACTTTTCTCTAAATGGTTCATTCACTGGTACCCTATTTCAGCAGGGGATTTTAAAGTGGATGCTTCACTTCAGGAAGGTGTTCCCAATGTTTCAGATACAGGTCACCTTCTTGAGTTTTGCAAAATGGCAGCCAAACAGAGAAGTCTCCTAACAACATCCTAATAAATCTGCTACTCAGAAATAAGCACAGAAAATCAGAAAAGTAACACAGCCTACTTCATTACCTGTGCTTAGTGCTGCAAGCACATCCAAGCTGACCATGATGGGAGCTGTCTGGTCGCATTGCTCCCCCTCCCAACCACCAAGACTGTGCTACATCTGCTTCTAAGCACTGACCTCATCTGTCCCCTCCTTTTGTTCAAACAAAGCCTGAATTAAACAACAGGCAAATGCCTCTATCAGGGACTTGTACTGATCTCCACTGACGAAAGTCATACTAAAGTATATCCCACAGAAGACATTTGCTGACTTCCCTTTCAAAAAGAACAACATCTGCCTAAACTGCTTGGAGCAAATAATGTACCACAGGGATGGAGCCTCTGCTTGCTCCTAGTAATATATATCATCAAATAGCTGAATGAATTATTATTTTTGAATGAGATACAAACCCCATGTGTCACTTCCAAAATGTACTGAGTGTTAAATCCAGCTCACACAGAAGCTGATAGGTATGACTGACTCAACTGGCACTGTTTATTTTCAGCTGCAAGGCTACTCAGCTATTTTTGCCAATTGGACATATCAATCGCAGGCTGTTTCAGACAAATGTGTGCCTTTAATTCTGAAACTTACACTCCACAAACATCAGTGACTTCAACTCATAGAGGAAATGTTGCAGAAGTAGGTTTGCAGAATGGAAAACTGCAGTTCAAGATCCATAAAGTGTTCTAGAGGCCTGTTACAGGGAAAACATCAAATGTTCCTTGACTCACTCCTTCAAAATCTACAAAGTGATGTTGCTGCTTGTGATGTGATCTTTCACATAGCGTGCATGCTCTACCTCATTCTCCTAAAATTATAATCTTAAGGCAGCCCTGTTATAGTGAAGTGATGCTGGGTAATGATCTACCTGGTATTTCTCCTACAATTGTCTATGTTTTCAGAGGGCTTGCAGAAATTCAACTGCTCTCAGCGGCTTAAAAGTAATTCCTGATATATGCAACTTGAGGTAGTTGTGGGAACCTTGTGTACTTACAATTCTGAACTGTGATAACTGCCTTGCCTGTCCTCCATCATTACCCCTGTACATTTTTTGTAGTTGTTTGGGTGGGAGATGAATACAATCCTGTATTGACCTTCTCTTTAATCTTCCCATTGTATATGTCTTACTCCCACCGAAAAAGAGAACAATGACATACTTACGTTCTCAGCATCAACTGTCTATACCAAGTTCATCATACTGAGCTCTGTAACTACATTCATGCATTAAACATCAGTCAGGAGAGATGTTAGGCCCTACTTAGCCTTGGAACATATTGATATTATCTGTAGATCAAGCCATTCCCCAGGAGTTATGAAATCAAATAGGGAATTTAATTGTTGAATGATTGGTTGTCTCATATTCTTATTCCCAAGGAATAGGAAAAAATAAGTGGTTTTCCATGAGCTTAACAAGGCAGTTGTAAATAAGAGCAATCTACCAGTATTTCCTCACACTGAGGCAGTGTTCAAAGGACTACAAGGAAGCTTAATTTCTTTACATGTCTGAGCAAACGCTTCCATGTACCATGACTTAAGAATAGGTGGGATCTTGCAAGGGATGTAACACATGAATTCCACAGTTGTGGGGTTTTGTTTCCTCATAAAAGCCATAATAAATTATCAGCCTAGGGCTGATCTTGCAAGGGCCATCCTGGTCTCAAAGGAACAGTTACCTGGGTGATAATCAGTGCTGAGACCCCAGTGCAGTATAAAGAAATCTGAGAGCTATATGAACATTTAGCTGAAATTCCTTTATGCAGACAATTTTCCCTCCACTAGTCTTTTGAACTCCAAGAGAAGCATAAGCCCTGACTCAGGCAATGTGGAGTGTTTGCTCTGGCACCCAAGCCAGCAGATGTGACTACTTGGCATCCTTTCCCAAGACTTGAACCTCATGGTATGTCTATGCCAAATGTATCCAAATTATGCAAGAGTAATGGAAATTCGCCAGGCAGAGCAATGCTATGTTTTCCCAGATAAATGTTGCTCAGTTTAATTTTGAGGAACTGACTGATAAAAGCCTCAGTGATTACTTTGTTTGCTTAACTGTCTTAATTCTGTGAGATCCAGTACTTCTGCTGACACAGAGAACATACAAAAAACATAAGAGAACAAGTGTCTCAAAGAAGCAAAAGAGACCAAGCAAACCCCTTGGTGAAAGGTGAAGCACCCACGCACAAGAAAAGGGGTTTCTTTCCTCTTTGGGAGATAAGTTGGCTGCACAGAAAGACCACTAAGACTAGTTTACCATCTGACATGGTTCAAGTAACTCAAGCTTCCCAGTCACAATGAGATACTCATTTCAGTTTCTTTGGCGTTTTTTTTTCTTGAATTCCAGGCAAAGTTCACCATGGGAAAATGCTGGTGATTAAAGTTATTTGCCTTTGGCAGTACCTGGAAGGTGAGACAGAAATGTAGTAAGTCATGCTACACAATACCTGCAGAATATAACAAAGTAGAAAATGAAACTTATTTTGGACAAAACAGTGCATAGGATTAGCCAATTGGAAGACATGTGTTAAGATGAAAAATTATATTGGTTATCCCCACCCTGCCCTTCCTTTGAACCAACTATTAGTTGCCTATAGCCATTGAACCAGGATGAGACATTTTACTTCATATTTGAATAGTTCACATAAAAATACAGTCCAGTTTCTTGCTGTGGTCTCTGATCACTAACATGACTCCTAAAAACAGTAGGGGGCACTTGTCACTTTCAACAGCCAAAGGCACTTGTCACAACCTAACTCAATTGTATTCAACATGCTCATGACAATCACACACAGGGCAACCTAAATCATGCATAGAGGCAGGGATACATGCAGGGAGCTAGGATTCAGCTCTGAAGTTGAGGAAAGCTGTAAATATCCCAGGGATTCTGTCTGAGATGTAACAAAGCTATTGTCACTCAACCACGGTCTGATGAAACATCTGGAGCACGCAAGGCCTTTTGTTGCCAGCTGCTTCATTCTACAGGGGGAAAATGCTATTGAAATGGGAGGAACACCTCAAGTAGCAGCAGGGGATTGCTGCTACACTATTAGTGCAATTGATCACTTCAGCAAATAGCCAGAAGTAGCCATTATATCCCAAGTTACTTCCACTGCAGTAATCAAGCTCTCGTTAACAAATTTCAGCCATGAAGGAAATTCAAGAGAAACTGGCTTCTAACCTGGGACTTTACCTTCAGTAGAAGAACTGAGGAAGAGACATAGTGAAGCGCAGAACTCCTGATATTTATTATCTAGGGGCAAATGGGAAATGGAACCATTTTCACAGGAGTTCAAAAGCCTGTCTATAAACTGTTGGCCTAGAAGGAAAATCTTAAAAACCATTTACTGTAGATCTCTTACCTAATCACAGGTCTGACATGCAACAAGCCACATGTGTCCTTTGTGGCAACTGTGCAGAAGGAACATGGAAGGCAAGCAAGGAGCTATTATTCTCCAAAGTCTCATACAAACAGGAGTTACTGAATAGTTATGGCTGAGTGGTTAGTTCACAGTGAAAAACTTAATTAAAATGTTCTGGTTCAGTCGACGAGACATGTGGCAGCGGTGAGGCTTGGTTTTTGCCACTGAGAGGCCAATCAGAGAGAGCAAGGGATTCCTGAAGCAGGGAAAGTGGAGGAGCAGTGGAGAGACCTGCTGGGAGCCTGCAGCTCTCATGAGAGGATGGTCCTGCTGGAAGGCAGAGCTGAGGCCACCACGGAGGTGGGGTGGGATTTAAATGAACCACAGGGAGTGTGAGCAATCAAGGCAGACAAATGGCCTGGTGCATCTGATTGCACAGCAGTTGTCTCAGGCAGGGTAGGCAGGGAGGACAGACAGGGAACAACTCTCTACCTGCACAGAGAGTCACAACTCAGGGGAATGTTCCAGTCTCAAGCCTGACAAGATGGTGAGCACACGACTGTGAGCTAAAGCCAGGGCTCAGAAATAGAATGACCTGCAGAATAGTGATGCATCCACCCAGATGGAGCTGGGTAGCAAGGCCAGTTCAATGCAGGCGGGCTGCAGAGGGTGGTTAGGTATGTTTCCTGCTAAGTGTGTGTGATAGGTGCCTGCAAGTTCAAGTCTCGCAAGGGCACTGGAATCTTTGCAAGTAGGCTGGCCAACTTGGTTAAGAGGGCTTTAAAGTGAAGGACTTGGGGGGTGGAAGGGCAAAGTATGTGCCATCCCATCCAACAGGGAAAGAGCAGGAAATGCAATGATGAGTGCTCCTCAGCCCCAGCACCAAGACAAGAAGCAGAAGGCTGACCACTCTAAGGGAGTGTCAAATGAGGGAGGATCCTCTTGCACCCATCCAGGGAAACCTGTCTGCTTGAGTCAGTACCTGCATTGGCTGTACATCAATGCACACAGCCTGGGGAATAAGCAGAAGGAGCTGGAGTTGTGGAGAGGGCGGGGAGTTGCTCTCTATATGAGAGAACAATTAGAGTGCATTGAGTTCTGCCTGGGCAGGGATGAGGGGGGGGTTGAATGTTTATGAGTGACAATTAAGGGGCAGGGTAGTGTGGGTGATACTATTGTGAGAGTTTCTTATAGGCTACCTGATCAGGAGGAGGAAGTGGATGAGGCCTTCTACAAACAGCTGAGAGCTGCCTCACAGTCACAATCCCTGATCTTCATGGGGGTCTTCAACCACACTGATATCTGCTGGCAAAGCCACTCAGCCAAGCACACACAGTCCAGAAGGTTCCTACAGAGTGTTGATGACAACTTCCTGTCACAGGTGGTTGAGGAACCAACAAAGGAGAGGTGTGCTGCTGGACCTCGTGTTAACCAATAAAGAAAGTCTGGCTGGGGATGTGAAGGTTGGAGGCAACCTCGTTTGCAGTGACCATGAGATGGTGGAGTTCAGGATCATTTATGAAAGAAGCAGGGCACCAAGCAGTACTGCAACCCTGGATTTCAGTCGAGCTGACCTTGGCCTCTTCAAAGACCTGCTTGGAAGAATCTCATGGAATAGGATTCCAGACAGTAGGAGTGCTGAAGAAAGCTGGTCAATCTTTAAGTGTCACTTTCTCCAAGCCCAAGTTTGGCATGTCCCCATAAGTAGAAAATCAGGAAAAGGAGGCAAGTATCCTACATGGATGAAAAAAGAACTACTGGAACTACTCAAGGAGAAGAAAGAAATCTATGTAAGGTGGAAGAAAGTCCTGATTGCTTGGGAAGAGCATATACCACAGTACTCAAGGACAAAATCAAGAAGGCCAAAGTCTTTTTGGCATTAAACCTGGCAAAGGAAGTACAAGAAAACAAGAAGGGCTTTTTCAAATATATTGGCAGCAAAAGGAAGATTAGGGAGAATGTGACCAACTTGAAAGTCTTCTATGATTCTGTGATTTTTTTTTATCTGCAGACACTGATTCATTTGAAATTTTTGTCTGAGTTATGTGTTATCCACAGCAATTCATGGCAAGATTAGTCAAAATAATGTTGAAACTCAGAATACCAGGCAGAGGTTGGATATTTCTTTTCCTTGATTAGCTAAATGAGACACTTTGAATCAAGTTTCTACTTCAATTCTTAGGTTTTTGAAACAGAAAATGGCTTTGTGAAAATGCTATGTAATATTTACTTAAATGCTACAGTTTTAATAGTTGGTAGCAAATTCATTCAATAGACTATTTGTGAAAGTTAGCAAAAAAAACCCACTCATGAATATTCAAACAAACTATATAAATCATTTACATACAGCATTATCTGAGGGTTAAATAATGTTTGCCTACTTGCAGACACAGTTGGCAGTTGCCTGCAGCAGACTGTACAGGACATAGCTTGAAATCCAAGCTAAGAGAATGGTTTACAGATAAAACTAAACTAAACCATCTCCTTCTTTCATGCAAACTAACACAATTGGAATTTTCAACACAGAACAACTTCAGTTACCTAATTATTTTTGTTTTGTTTGTTTGTGAAACATGGAGGCCCAGCTACACAAATAAATCGGGAATGGTGAAACACAGAATGTGATATACCTTGACCACACTCATCAGGAAGTGCTCCCAGCTCCTCTGATGACTGAGTTGCTTGTTTATTCTCAGCAGATGTTCCCCAGAAAAAAAAATTAAGTTGTGCCAAGCACACTAAGCACACTGCAAACACGTAACAACACAAAATCACAACACAAATGCACAATAAAAGAAATATTGAAAATACACATTTAGTGTTAAGATGTTCTATATGGTTCAGTTGTTCAGCGAGTGTATTAAAATGTACTTTAAGACATTCGTTTGGTTACGTCCAATCTATACCTGACAATTATAAACCATTTAAGGGGATACAAGTATTTTATATACTACTTGTTATTCTTCTTGCAGAAGGGAAGAACACCTTCCATTGAGGGGAAATTATAGAAAGGCGAGCTACCCCATGTGACTGGGATAAGCAATGTTTGTGTTTCGTTTTGCTTATGAATTACAAACCTTCTCCTTAGAAATGTGCGGATAAAGTTGATGCACACAATCTTTGCTTTTTTACTGTAGTCCAACAAGATGCATTGTAAGTTATTCCTACCAAGTGTCAAAATGTGTCCAAGTGACAGATTATGTATTTGCTTACCTACATTTAACATTGGCATCTCTCCATTCACTCACACTAGGGTAAATAAACTAAGGCTCTGGCTCCATATTCCCCCTTGTTTGATCTAACTCTGGATCAGTGGTGCCAAACCACCAGCACTGGCAAACGGAGATCTGGGCTGGCAAGAATGACAATGAGCAAACAACACTTTCAAAACATGTTTGGCGCCAGATAGCAAAAAGCACCCTCCCTACTTCAGGAGCTCATTGCTAGAAAGGCTTTCTGCTCTGAAATCCACAGCTATCTCCCACATGTGTCTGAAAGGCCTGACATGAGATTTCTCTTCTGCGGACCCCCAAAAAAGAAACCCACAGTATTTATCCCAAACAGTGACATATAGGTATTTCCTGATGACCTAGTTAATCCAAAACTGTGTTTAAGCATGAACAAACCTAGGTCAATAGTACACAAGAAGCAGACCTGAACCAGATAAAATTTTGAGGTCAACAAGTCACATTTCAAACCTTTCAGCTTTTTCTGGACTTCTTCAGGAGGACACGGTGAAGCAAAATCAGGATGCAACAAAACAGAAGTACACCAAACCTAGACAGGGCACATGTGAGAAAAGAATAGAGGGGAAAAAAAAAAAAAAGGCACCTCTTCTTATTAAGCTGTCTGCTAAGAGAGGGTCCTGGATATTGATGGCACCTATCCTGCTCTCATGTCATGGTGCACTCCAGCCTGGCAGCATGAGAAACACTGAGCAGACCCTCTGGAGGCCGCACGGGAAGGAACATGCTGTGACTAGATTTCTAGCACTAGGTCTGCCTGGATCATGGCAGTGTCCTCCTCCCTCACCCCCAGAGGGTCAGAGAGGACAGTCCAGGCTGGCTGTTGTGGTGGGGCTTGGGCTGTGTTCTGGCTGCTCAGTTGAAGCTTGGGCTCTAAATGAACACAGTCATTGACCAGTTTATGCCAGCTGGGAACCTGGATGGCCAAGTTGTTTCTTCTTAAATGATAGCAATCCTCATTCCCCATCCCAATGGGATTTGAGAGGCAATGAAGGGAGGGAGAGATGGAGTATTGGCTTAGCTGCTGGGCTAAAACAGCATGGACTATATCTGCTTTGCCAGCAATGTGCACAGATGGCCAAGGCCAATGGCATCCTGGCATGTATTAGAAATAGTGTGGCCAGCAGGATCAAGGAAATTATTGTCCCCCTCAGTGCAGGTGAGGCTGCACCTCAATGCCATGTTCAGTTTTGGGCCCC
>WBNH01008400.1:0-15204 GCA_013401255.1 Urocolius indicus
ATACATACATATATATATAAAATTTAAAATACTTCAATATTTAATAATCTGTTCTGTATTAGAAGAAATAAAAGAGGCAACAGTAGCCAAAGCTTTACGGACATGAGTGTCTCTACCAACACATTTCAGAGCTCAGTTTTATTCCAATGCCGTACAACAGAGATCAGATGTACTTTTCTGTATCACTGTTTGGTAAGAGTATACCTACCAACAGCAGCCATTCCTCCTGGGGGCAACTTGGCCTCTTTAACACATCTTCCCCTCCAATAAGCGGCAAGAATGGCTTCTTCATGACTTAAGGAGTTATCTGCATAGCCACAAGCTAGCTCTCCCACTGAGTGGCCCAAAATCCCATCTGGCTGCAGACCCGCAGCCTTCAGCAGATCAATCTGGGCAATCTGCAAGGAAAAGTAGGATTAGTGAGTCCCGAGTAAGCAGGTGTCAATCTCAAAGGCACACAGCATTAGTGAGCACTCATAAAAGGACTTTATTGTGCAAACATTCTTCTTGGCCTCACTGGCATTGCCCACCTCCCACTCCAACTGCAGCTCCAGCCTTATTCCAAAGGCAATCCCAAGAATCATTACGTGATTCCAGTATTGTTTAGGTCTCTCCATTACATAGCTTTCCACTAAGAAAGTATTTCTAACAACATGAGGCTGCCAAGAACATGTCTGTACAAAGTAAGAGGCAAGAGCAGCTTTCCAGATCGCTTTAAAAGCTCCTCCTCTAGTTGATTGAGAAACAGTGAATCTCACATTGACACTCAGAATTGAAAGAGACTTAATTAACCACCATTTAGTTATTTTGCAAGACAAATTTCTGAAGGTATTCAATGTAATCTTGTCCCTTGTCACAAACTTTTACATAAGACTTAGAGGCACTTAGTCTCTTAAATGGAGAAACTGCTTCACATATATAAACAAATAGTTTAGGATCAACATTTGTCCAAGTATCTTGCTAATGGCAGAACCCAAAACCCAGGGTGCATACTCCCTCCTATCAGAGGGAGATTTCTAACATTACACAAAACAAGCTTCCATTCATTGGTATAAAGTGTTACCAGCCAAACAGACACACTATCACAGGATGCTTATGCAGATTGAATCTATGACACCATCCATCAGCCTCGGAAGTCTTACCTGAATAGCAGCTAGTCCAACGAATGCATGGACAGTGTCATCAAAAGTGTTCTCATCTGCCTGCAGAAGCAGGTCTGAGACCTTTAGGCCTGTGTTCTTCAAAGCCTTGTCTGAGCGCAATATAGACTGGCGAAACAAATCCAGCTTCATAAGGCTCAAGCCCATACCTTTCCACTGCGTTCCCATGCCTGCAGCACAAGCAATGAGAAAGTGAGCTGTAGAAACACTCTATAAAAGGAGCAGATGTCACATTTGCTCTACCAGTGAAACAATTCTAAGAGCATGTTACATGTCTAACATCCTCTAAATAAAGCACCACTTTTTATTTTCTTGGACTTTGCTAACATTAGAAAACAGCAAAGTCGGAAGGATTAGATAAAATACAGGAAGCACATATCTTTTAGACTGCTGCAAAAGTCTTAAGGCTCTTAGGGCTGCATGATACTTCTTCCTCATGCTAGAGTGGAACAGAACATTAGAGCACAGAGTCCAACTGCTCAACCCTGCGATCTACAGAGGTATGCAGAAGTCTAGACCCACTGCTGCTCACCTACCTGAGCATATGTACCAGAGCGGTCTACCAGATGCTTGAACTTGCTGAATCTCTTGTATGTCATTCTCAGTGCCAATTACTGTGTAGCCCCTGTAGGGCATGGAGGATACAGGAACCGTAGAGATATCGCTGAGCAGGCTTACAAATGGGACACATCCCCCACGTTTTCTGCTCTCTTGAATTAGTATTTCCACAGCTTCCTGGGTTCTGCCACAAACTTGAACCAGTCTTGGTGTGTTACAAGGCTCCAGAGGCTGGCGTTTGCTCACATTTGGCCTCAGAATGACATGAGCATTAGCACCTCCAAAGCCAAAAGAGTTGATGCTGACAAGGCCACCTTTTACTGGCGTTGGTTTACAAACCACCTCCAAAGTGCCATCTTGTAAGGCAGGAATATCTGGATTTGGGGTATTGAAATGAAGATTTGGAGCCCACACTCCATGTTCCAGAGAGAGAACGACCTGGAAAAAAGAAAGTGTTTTGCGCTCCACATTTTCCCATAACAAACATTCTTTTGTTGCTATTGTTTTACTATAAGTTACCATACAGCACACACTAAAGCAGTTCTCTCTATGTTTGGACAAAGAGACGCTTCAGAGAACAGCATTAGTGATGTTACCGAGGTAGTACCTACTTCACCCAGGCAAATTTTAAGTCTATGCAGGCAGTCAGCAGTGAAGCTGCTGGTGGCAGCTTTAAGTCTGGCTTCCAGAACCTTTCTAACTGGGAAACTACATAGTCTTGCTGGAAAAGCTGTCCCCGCTACTCAGGAATACCATATCATCTTTCTGCTCTTTCAGACTCTGTCCCTTCATTATGCTCTGCTATGTTGCTCTCCAGTCACATACTGCCACACACGCTCTTCCTTATAATAAGGAAAGCTTCCAGTTCTGCCTTTGCTGCAAAAGAGCCAAGCTGAAACATCGGTGAAGTTTTCCTGATGTTCTGCGCCCATTTGTTGTCTTCTTGATCCAAAAAAGCAGGAATGGCAGACTAGTCAGAACTGGCAGAGCCAAAGGGAAGTACAGAAACAGTGTGAGACAACGGCTGTGACAAAAACACCCAAGACCTCAACAAACAGCCCATGACACTCCTCAGTGTCCAGCAAGTCACTGACTGCAAGGTCAGTTACAAAGTCTGCACTTCTGTACGTTCGGCAGTTCCCTCATCACCCCAAAACAGTCAGACAAACAGATATTGATTTGGGAACTCGTCTTCCAAGTTAACGATCAGACAGGACAGCCTCCACGAGCCTAAAGGCATGATTTGCACACCAGTCAGCATGTTTAAAGTTGCAGTCAAAGTATTTTTATGCATGTTGCCCTACACCTATGATACTATGGCACTCTGAACTTGCTGTTGCTTTACACATCATACTTGTACTTTGAAGTCTGCCGTGGTTTCGACATAAGTTTGAGAGTACAGTGAGTGTATGCCAGAGCCACGAAGAAGCTTTGTCTTTGCTCTACAGCAAGTAATTAGATGGGTTGAGTAGTTCAACGGTGCAAAGCCTTCCCTCCCTTATCAGAATTTAACTAAAGTGGCCTTAGCAGGCTGTGGTTTCTTTCCTACCTATCCACATAACTAATGAGTTCTCTTCAAGTCTGAAATCAGATATCGTCAAGATCTATTTTAACTGGCATCTTACATAACAGCATTTTATGGAATTCCAAAAGAAAACACTTAAACAGTAACTGTCTTGACTGAAGTTCGTAGTTTCTGTAAGACACAGGGGGCTTGGTGCAGTTTCTAGCTTGGTCTCAAAGAGACCTGATCTGCCATTCTAATTAACTTCCAAATCTTAAAATACCAAGCACTGCCCAGCTTTCAAAGGATCTAGAAGAGACACAAAGCTTCCAATATCCTTCCAAAGCCTCAGGTGCTTTCAAGATGACAGATCTGGAAATGAGACCCAATACAACTAAATAAAAACACAGCAAAAAGATAGTCTATTCTATTAGGCACAATGGGCTCTGATTAGTTAAGTGAGAAAACTGATGAAAAAGAATTAGAAAACATGCTGTCAGAGAAGTCTTCAAAAAGAAATTGTGGCCCTTGTCTTTGCAGCTCTGTATCCTCTAAGAAACAGAGACACAGAAACAGTACCTGAAAGTTATGATCCTGCCCTAACAGATCACAGCAAGACCGCACTGTTTTTAACATACAACAGTATGAACGGAGAGGTTTATTTTGTGACTCGGTTATCATTCCTTCTATGAAGAAAGTGTCAGTCTGAGACAGACGTGCTAACAAAGGTAAACTTTCCTTTACAGAGAGACAGACAGGACTTATTTGCAGATGAGGCTATGCACAGCAAGTAGTATATATTCAGGCCTAAAATTCTAGGAGCAGCAGTGTATGTGATTTCAATTTGCATGGCTCTAAGGCTGTCACTAATAGGCTTACAACTAACTGTGAACATTAGCTAGCTTTCAGCTAAGCAGTTTAGCAGACAGAGCCAATAGATGACTGTCTGCCTACAGCAGTAGTTAGGCTGGTTGCTAAGACAACCAGTTATTCAAGATAGTAGCCTCATCCCAAAGAGCTCACTAGGCTTCCTGCCAACATAAGAGAGAATAGGAAGAGATGATACATCCCTGACTAACAACCAGAAGGATCGGCTACTCTGTTGGCACTGAAAGCCCACGCTGCCTCTTATCTTTGGTTATTGCCAACTACTCCTAACATTTAAATCCCTCTACTTGTACACCTCTCAAACCCAAATTAATTAATATACAGTTCTGTTAGAAGATCAGTGTAAAGATAATCAATGAAGTGATCCCAAAGCCTTTATTATGAGCAGAGTTACGCTCCTGGAGAATTCTGCAGGAAGGGAGAAACAAAGTGTGCATGTGTGTACGCGTGTGCTTGCGCATGCATGTGGCAGAGGGCTGCTTGGGCGTTTGAATCCAGCTTGCAGAACAGCCACTTGGCTTTTTAAAAAGTATTTGCAGGGTGAAGCAAGAAGTATCTAATTCATGAGAATTACCAGAGTTCTCATTACCAGTGAACATATCCTGGATCTGTGCAAATTTTTAGACAAGCAAACATTAAAAACCCCCCCACACTGTTGTATTCCACTTCTCCCTCAATTCTCCTCCTCAATCCATCTGTTACCTTGGCTAATGCAGCAAGCCCTGAGGCAGGTTCTGGATGACCCATGTTTGACTTGGTTGATCCAATCAACAGCGGCTCTCTGTCGCACTGACAGAAGACATTTACAATGCCATTCACTTCCTGTGGATCTCCAACCTAGTAGGAAAAGAATTAAAATAGCTATTAGCTAGCACTTCCAAAACACATTACAAAAGAGAAATCTGAAAGAGTAAGATATTTGGGCAAAATCTAGATGTAGTGAAGCAGCACATATTCTAGTAGCTGGTAGAAGGGACAAATACAGTCCATGTCAGAAAAACAAAGAGTAATTTGATGGGAGAAAAGAGTGGCAAGTGATGCAAGGGAAGAAAATAAGGGAAAAAGAGTCTAAACCCAAAGGAGCCACACTGACCTTGGTGCCTGTCCCATGAGCTTCAACATATTCCACTTCTCCAGGTTTGATATCACGTTCTTTGTACAAAGAGCTGACCAATCGCTGCTGCATCTCTCCAGATGGGAATGTCACACCTAGGACCAAAATAGCCATTAATTCCTCTCTCCTATCAGATGCTTCCTGTTCTAGATTTTAGCACTCTTTCAACTGCTTGGGATACAAGGTCCAAAAAAACCCCAAAAAAGCCCAGGATTTACACCAAAGTCCTAAGCACCAAACACGATAAGCCTCTCAAGCTCTTTGAAAGAGGAGCAGAGGAACCAGAAATTCACCTAAAGCAATGATTTAGACTAGTTGGGAAAGATACCAGTTAAGAGAATACTAGATGTCTAGATCAAGCAGTAGACGTGAAGATTGGTGTCTCCTTTACTGGAAAGTGAGAGAAGTGGAAGAGCCTTACGGAAGAGCTTTAGAAGTCAGACCACCACCTACATTTCCACCATCAGTGCAGAAGTTACTGTGGAGATGTCCTGAGGAATGCTAAACTAGCAACAGGAGATTGCTGTTACTTTGTACAGTAGAAACTACCACTCAACTCTTTCGATTTCTTTACAAACGAGGGTCCTGAACTTTGCATGCCAAAAACAGAAGAAACAAAAAAACTAAAAAAACCCTTCACACATCTAAAGAGCCACCCCACAACAGCTGAGACTTGAGATTGAACACTTCTGTAGGTATCTCACTTTTCAGAGGTTCAAGGCCTACCTTGCTCCTTAAAGCCATCAGTGTTACTTCCAGCGTTGACTATTGTAGCATAGATCCGTTTAGCCATAGATCTCTTGGTCAAAAGAATGACGACGACTGCTTCAGACCGGCAGTATCCATTTCCTGAGTGCAGAAAGAGTAAGTCACTAATTCTGCTTTATTTTGAAAAAAAAAAGTTGCAAAACATCGCGCAGTAATGAGCTACCACATACAACACACCACTGTGGCAGTACGACATATCTACTTCTTTTTTAAAAGTTCATGTCCTGGAAAGGCTTGCTGCTCATCACAAATTACGACAGAAAGCTTCCACTGAGAGACAGACATTTTATCTTGCTACTGGCTGAAGAAGAGACTATACAGTTTCTTCCTCGCGTTTAATTTTCCAGGTTCCATGAAGCATGCAACACACATCAGGTCCAGGCTGTGTCCTGAACAGGGCACTTAGGAACAACCACGAGACCAGGTCTTCACCACATTACAAGAGTATCTGGTCACAAACTTCACAATAAGTTCCTTTCAGACAACACGGCAATCTTTTGTACTAATGCCTTACCTGAAACATCGAAAGCCTTGCAGGCACCATCAGGACTAAGCATACCCAGTTTCATGAACTGCACAGAAGTGTTTGGTTTCAGCAAGAGGTTGACCCCTCCTACTAGGGCTGCACTGCACTGTCCATGACAAATTGCCTTATAAGCATTTTCCAGAGCAATGAGACTAGAGGAGCAGGCTGTGTCAATAGTTATGCTTGGACCTTAAGAAACGGAAAGGGGAAAAAAAAAGAGCTGAGTTTTACTGTTTATCTCTTAGAGCTGCTCTCAAAAGAACTAAAGGATTGGATCACAAGAGAAACATATTGGAAAAAAGCCTTGAGTTAGAGTTGCTTCAGAACATAAAAGGTAATACTGATGCAAGGGGGGAAAAAAAATCTCACCATCTTTGCAGATTACCAGGTATCAAGGGATGAGAAATGCGAAAAAAATATACCCCAGAAACGCAGAGTTTGGCTTTAAGCGTATTCTTCAAAATTACATCTGTCTCCATCAAAAGGATGTCCTATAGCTTGACAGGCACGTCCCATCCATTTCCCTATTCTCACCGTTAAAAACCCTTCCCCCTAGTTATTATCTCTGTTTTCTGCTGCTTTTCAGAGTAATTCTCACCCCTGCACTTTCTTCAATGCCACACATGGTTCAAGTCACATCTAGGCCTTCAAATACATCACTTTGGTGGCTCTGTCACTTCTTCCACTTCACACAAAAAAGCCAACTGTTGCAATCAGTTTGCCTCTGCACTAGCCAACTTCTACATAGCTGGATAACAAATAGCAGTCCTTCTGACAGGAAGGCCTCCTGACATCACCTTTCAGACGAATGCCAGCTATGCACACTAGCAGCAATCAAATTAAAGCCTTACAATGAGTCTTATCACAGAGTTATAATTTCTGCTTCTCACATGCCTTCTTACAATAGTTGCCTGCTACTTTCTCATTCCAAAAGGAGTCTACATCATCATACCCATCCCACTCCTCTACAGGAACTGTGGCACAATCACACTCAAATTGCAATTTCTGATTAGCATTGACAGGTTTGGTGGGGACGCCTACCTGTTAAGTCATAGAAGTAGGAAATCCTGTTGGCAAACATAGCACGCTGACAGCCAGTCATACTGTATCCCAAAAGCTCTTCTGGATCTTGGCTGAGGGCTTCAGCAGCTTCTGACCCACTGGCACCAACCCATACACCTGTGTCTGTGCCACGGAGGGTGGCCGGATTAATACCTATGGGGATAATGGAAGGTAGATTACAGTAAACAAACATATCTCTCCAGTTTGCCCTTATTATATCAGGTGTGCTAGCACCAGTTCATGAAACACTACTGTCCCTTTCTGGCAGGTCTGCAGCATTAGTTCCTCATTAATACCTTTTACGTATTTTAACTGCAGACCTTATAAGTCTTACCAGAACTTTGGTATTGGCTTTTTGTCAGAATATACCGTGTCTTGAGCTAGCTTTTCAGCTTGACATTGCTAGAGTCTAGTGTAAAACCATGTATGGGCTATGAAAGACACACGTGCTGATCAGGTAAGCTAACAGCTGACTTCCAATGCAAATAAAAGGAGCAGACCAAAAGGGAGAAAAATCATAGCACTTGGAACAGCACTTGGAAATCATCTAGCACTTGGCTAGAGTATCTATCTCTAGCCACACACAAAGCCTAGATCTGGAGTACAAGACAGAACATTCAAGCCTCCAGACTGAGGCTCAGTAGCAGAGGACTAAGTGTTTATTTTAATAAGTCCTTTCAACTGTGCACCTCTTATTTTCAGACATGAACCTGACTAATGAGAAGAATAAACTTTTTGGCTCTGTGAGTAAGTCAGTCAAAAGCTCAAGACAATGTCAGTGGAGGAGGAAAGAGGCTCCTAAGTCTCAAAGTGTGCTTCCTAGGCAAACCTTCTGTAGATACAGATCAAATGCCACAAACTTTTAACGAACCCGTCCAATTGACAGGAATACATCAGGCCATCTGCCATTCTTTTAGACCATGGATGAGAATCCTAAACAAGTCATATCTTGCTTTTGCACCACAGATATACTCGTATCAAAGGAATCTGTTATGTAGTACCAGGATGGAGCAAACATACAAAAGCTCTAGAACTGATGACTTAAGTGTTTCTGCCGTATGACACAGGTGAAGATTTGCTGTCAGTACAGATTTCCTAGTGTTGGTCCAAGAGAAAATAGCTTTGTTCTAAATTCCATACCAGTTCTTTGGTCTCCTCTCTACTGTAATGGCTTTCTGTTGTTAGGTAATTCATCATACAGGTCCATGTCTGCACTCACTGCACAGAGACAACAGAGTTCCCTCTTCAATCATTAAGCTGCTTACCTCCATCCAAAATAGCTTCATAAGAAACTTCCAACAGCAAGCGAAGTTGAGGATCCATTGTATGAGCTTGTTTGGGATGCACCCCAAAAAAGGATGCATCAAATTTGCTTATGTCCTTGAGCTTTCCATTTCTCTTGGGCAGTCCATAAATTCCTGACAAGAAAAATTCACGACTGAGTCAGAGAATACATCAGTTTTGAAGCAGCTACCAGCTGAGACAAAGCAGAGAATGGCCATGATCAGTTCTCAATTACACACAAAACCTTACTTCCCTGTTGCAGTACTGGAGAGCTGCATGAATATCTCACTGAATTTCTTTTGGAAATGAGAATGCTGCATTAATGAAAACAATTGTAGTGTTTATGATCCTCCTGGATATGGTAGCAAAAAGACATTTATCTAGTTTAAGCATTTTTGCTTTGGCAAGTTGTACCATGCACATAAACAGAGTCCAAATCAGCAATTACAGTCAGTCATCAGTTAGAAGCAAAATCAAAAGCTATTTTCTGCTTCCGCAAGTCAGTAGGCTGAATTGGATAGACATCTTCTAAACTTCAGAAAAACAATGAGACAGAAAAGAACATTATAAAAAGCCATAAATCACAGGGCTGGAGTCCCCTGTACAACTTCTGAACCCAGAAAAAAGTCACAGCTGTATCTGCTGTTGATAGGTGTGGCAGTAAGACAGGACTCATGTTACCTAGATGCTCTACCAGAGTGTTCTTTCATTTGGAAGTAAGGTACATATTGTTTATAAGCTACTACTACACGAGACCTTCATAAAAGTGTTCTGTTCCTCAATTTCTTGATGTACCAGCAGTGAACTCAGAGCTCCATCAGGGTTTTGCATCTGATAAATCCCTTCTTTTCACTGATTAATTCCTCTAAAAGGCTCAGAACTCAGGGCTTCACGAGGAAAGACAATAAGCACTCACCTGGTTTCCATCTCCTATCATCCTCTGTGACCATATCAACTCCATTAAGCAAGTTCTCCCAAAACTCTTGCAAGTTCTCCGATTCTGGCAGCTTTCCTGCTATGCCTGCAATCACCACGTCCTCCATCTCTACACTTCTCCCTGTTGCCGAGATCCACAGAGTAGTAAGACTAGTAAGATTTCACACACAGAATGAGAGTATATGTATCTCTTGTCTTCCTGACATGTTGTAACCTACAAGCGTTTTTGAAGGAGAAACACCTACACAGGAACAGCCCATGGAGCCTCTGCTAAAAAAAAAACAAACCAACCACCACCACCAACAAAGAGAAACAAACAAACAAAAAAACCCCAAGACACCTCAACTAATCAAATTGACCATAAGGATCATAAGCTTATTGAGGTCAACAAGGATGAGAAAACTGATCCTGCAGGAGTGTTGGACTCCAAGAACCAACAGTTTCTACATGAAAACTAGAAAACTAACAAGTCTAGCTCGACTAAATGCAGAGTCTGTGAAGTCAGCAGAGAAGAAAGACTAACATGCTAGAGCAGAGGTGGGTGGAGAAATGATGAAATACATATAGTAAAATACGTAATTACAATGCAAACCTAACAGGTAGCAAAACAAGTTCTACGATCCTTCCAGAGTTAAACGCTAACTTCAGAATCAATAATCAGAAAGTTTGTTGGAGGGGAAGCAAAAACCAAACAACTCACAAAACTTCACAAAACCAACAAGAAAACCACAAGAAAAACCCACAGGAGAAAAATCGCTCAGACCCAGAAATATTACAATACAACTTAGCATCACCTTAAATACCCAAAACAAGAAGTAAGCTTCACATATGAAGTGTTTCCCACCTGGACTTTTCACTGCCACATATGCATGGGACTGGGAATGGGGAACTGAGTATTTGTGACAGAGAGCAGCGCTTTAAATTAAGAAATCTATTGTTTGAACAGATCTGGATTCCAGATGGGATAAAAAATGTTGACTGTTGTTCCAAAAAATTTGCATTCTAAGACCCCAACCTCAAATACCACAAAAGAGCATCATGCTGCATGATGCAGCGGGGCAAACCGTCTCTGCAGATCACACCACCAAATGATAGCTCACATAGTACAGTCAAATGCACACTCATTTCATTTTCTATTACACTAAAATATATTAACAGCTAAGCAGGGGGAAGGCAAGTTAATCTGATGTCTCAGTTATGATCTACAAACTATTAATTTGAACTTAAGAAGGCAAGTGGGGGGAACTCACATATATGGATTTTTTAGAAAGAGATATATAAAAAGACAAAAGCGTGGTTGCATGAACAAAAAGAAGTAGTACACATTCACAGTATTTCCTTAAATAATGCTTCTGGTAAGTAGAGGCAAAATAGTCTTCAATGTGTGGCATTTTAACAAGTAAAAGCCACAAAGAAAACTGAGCGTTCAAACAGCTAAAACTAGTAACTTTGAAGGAAAGCCACGTCTATGGAAGACCTAAAGCTTGACTTCCATTGCAGATTACGTTCCATATTGCCATGCAGGCACTATGCTCAAGTGCTGCTGGTGCTTGATCACAAAAGAGCACTAATGGCTACTCTCAGATGAGCACTTCGTAGCTGTTTTTCCAAGACATTTAATTTAGGTATGGCTTTGCAGCCTCTTTCAGGAGTTCCTGATACTTTTGGTCATGAAACAGACCTCTCTTCCACTCACACATTGCTCGGGCGTAACACCTTCCAGTAGCTGGAAGAGGCTGGGGCATGCAGAGGGAAAGCAAAGCCCTCTTGGTTAACTGAGGTATAGCCCAGCTGGAACACACCACCATGGAGGCTGCTGATTTCTTTTACCCTTCTTTCCTTCAGCAACTATCTTGATTCAGAGCTGTGGAGTAACTGTGGAATTATGCAACATGCAACACTGAAGTAGAAGAGATGATTACTTCATCCAGTCCATCCCTTCTGGGAGCAGAAATAGAAGTGCTCCCAAAAGGACATATTGGATTTCTCAGTCCTATGTGAAACACTCAAAGCAACAGAAGTTTCATTCCACTTCGGCTGTTCACTTTAAACGGGGAAGCACTAAGGGCCAAACGTGCAAGGCCTTTACTGAGACGCTATTCTTCCAAACTGAAGTGGTTAGTAATTGGCCCAGTCCAGTCTGCTTGGAAGAAATGCCTCTCAGTTTTCCCACTCACTTAAACCTCGCAAGTCATTTTATTATTGGTGTTCTCACTGTACCCGGAGAACCAAATCAAGGACCACAACTCTGCTGTTCTGCACTAGGGGAAAGAAAGATCTCAGGCATGAAGCTTACAATCTAAGCCTAGGACAAGGAGACATACAAGATGCTAATGTGGTTATGATTCAATTTTATGCCTCATCAGTTTGGGCTATGATCCCTAGGGAGAGAAATATAATTCGTATTTGTAAAGGTCACTTTTGGGATTGTTCCTTCCCATCTCACATCTTTTTCCTTGCAGTATCAGAAAAACTCCAACCAGGTACAGTCCATTTGACAAAATGTTCTTCTGAGACAGTGAAGTAATGAAATTTAGCAGCAAAGCAATTTTTACCAAGACGTTATGAATGTAGTTGAGCAAGACTGTGTCAAAGGTAGAGAAAAAGCTGCTGCAGTAATCAAAACATAGAAGAACAAGAGCCAAGAAGTTAATTTTAGCTGGGTGAATGGGCAAGAGGCATAACCTAAGGATTTTTTTATTTCATAAAGAACTGGAAAGATTCAGATTTGACTCAAATTGCTCCAGATGCCTACATGTAAGATAACATACAAAGTACAGATTTAGCACTAGGCGTGATGATGGTGATGATGATTTCCTGTGGAAAATACAAGAGAGAAGAAGTAAAATCATGGATATTAAGTCATGCCCGAATTAACAGTGATTAAAGTGCATGTTACAGCTACTAACAACCTCTTTGATCTTCCTTGACAAAAGAACAGGTAGTTCATTTAAAAGTTGACCGATTTTCCTCCCAAATGGTGTGCTGTGTTATTTTACTCTATTAGAGACTATTTTTTCAGTCATTTTTAGACTATACACAGTACATTGACAGATTCTGAAGCATAGCACAGATGGAGAAAGAGAATGATTTCTAGTTCCATTTTAGATGAGATTGGACTACAGCAAATAGAAGAGCTATTGCATTGGATGAGCAAGGTGATCAGAAGCAGCAAGCCAAGAAAAAGAGACAAAGAGGGACAAACAGAATTCTCTGAATTCTTAAGGCTGTTTTTCACAGACAGTTAACATCCTTTTTCTTCCGTTTACCCAACAGTTTTGCCTGAACTGAATTTTGTTAATTCTTGCCAGACAGCTCGCATTTTTAAGTGAGGAGAGAGGTGGTGGGAGAAGCAAACACCTCACCCGCAACAGATCAGTCCAACACCTCAGTTAGGCATAAACTACCACCTCACTGGATTTACACAATAGTTTTTGGCAATGATAACACACTGCTGACTCAGTGTGTGACTGGTAATAACTAACAATCCCATTTGGTATTATTGACTAGTAACAACTTTCATCACTTTATACCTGTGCTCTGGTTATCTACCTCCCACATTAGCCATCTGACAGGGCTGGTTGGTTTATTGACGTCTGTTCCTTTCTCCAATCATGTTATACCTTCTTAACATTGTTCTCTATGTATTGGACACCTACTGGTATCACGTGAGATTAATGCTGTTATCAAAGTTAAAGTACTGTTCCCCATTGCTTTTAGAACATTTGTTTTTCAGTGTCTCACTAATCCAATGGAAAACAAAACCAAAAAACCAATCCAGAGGAACATATTAGTCCTTGTTTTCCATCGTTTCTGGCAGTCGTACAATTATTTTTCTTTTTATACTAATCTACTGTTTCTCCTACAAAAATACCTGTCTGTTAAGCTTGTAAGCTTTTAGATGGGGAACAATAAAGAAAGGAAAGAAAAATTAAAAACTTAAGGTAAAATTTGAGTTCTTCTCTCACTGATAGACCTGACTTGTCAATGGTCAAAGAGAATACTTTTTCTTCTGCTGTACCTATGTCCAGGTAGGGTTCAGCGAGGACAAGAGGGGGAGAGGGTGGAAGAAACCGTTTGCAAAGAGAAAAAGAAATAAACCCCAAATCCCATTTTTGCCTGATGCACGGTCCTTTTCCCTAGACAGGAGCACAGTATTTGTTTCACTGTCATTTCGATGGCTATCATCATGGCAAGACAGGATCTTCAAAGACAACTCTGCTACTGTTTCTAGACAGGTCAAATCTTGATTTTTGAACCTTTTTTTTGAGCTTTACCCCAATAAAATGAAACATCTGACTCCCCTTTAGATCCCTTTACCACAGACGCTGTCAAAAAGACTGCTTTCTTAGTTTTTCAGTATGATATCATAAACCAACTTTCCTAATCTCTGCACGTCATCTCTAAAATGTGTAATTAAAAACTGTCATTCCATAGGAATTTCTCTTGTGAAGACCTCTGATGTCTGTCTGAAAAAAACAAAATAGAGGCAAACACAGGTTGCTTTTAATTTTTTGAAAGCATTTGGCTATCATCAATGTGTGCCATGGCTTTGATTTAACAAAGACCTTTTTCTGTTTCAAAGACGGATCTGTCCCACTGACCATAAGACAAATGAAAAAAAGGGGTGTGTGTTCATATTTAAAATGCACTGCTTAGCAGGAAACACCATCAGGTTCAGAGCTGTTGTTTGAGCAAAGTAGGTTAGACTCCACTCATGGAATCAAGACAGCTCTGTTGACACCCAAACAGTCAGCACTGATTTGTGCAAAAATGTTAATTCCCAGGATGACTGCACCGTGTTTGTCAAGTCTCTGGTTATAACTGCCCTCCACGTAAGGCCTCATCCTCATCCTCCATCGTTAAGTGCGGTCCCTCACAATGCATTACTATTTCGTTTCAAGCAGCACAGAGGCTACATTTGGAAAAGATGAATCCTTTGCTCATGTGGCTTGAGGCTTTCCCTGCGTTTTGCTTCGAGACAAGACGCACTCCAGGGCTCCCAACGCCGCTCTCTGAAGAGCACTCAAGCGCCCGATGCCAGGGGAGCAACGTGGAATGAAAAGCGAACAGGAGTAACGAGGCAGAAGAGAGACGATTATCATCTCCTGACAAAAACCACAGCAAAGCCAGGCTGGTGTGCGATCCGCGCGTGGTTTCACGCGAGCGGTTTGTTTTACAGCGACGCGGAAAAGAGCAGTTCGGCAGCATTACGCGGGACCTTCACCGAGACGGTCCCCGAGTGCCCACTGACAAGCCGCCTTTCGCAACCGCCATCGCCGGACCTCCTCCCTTTGCCCCGCCAGACAGCCCCGCGGCCCCGACACGGCGGCGCATCCAGCCCCGGCGCCCGCCCCGCGCTCGCCCCGGGCGCGGCCCCTCGCCACCTGCGGAGCGCGGCCGC
>WBNH01008400.1:15820-40748 GCA_013401255.1 Urocolius indicus
CTGCCGGCACCGTGGCTCGGCCGGGGGCGCGGCGGGGCCCGCACGGGGAAGCGGCGGCGGGCCGGGCGCGCACAGTCCCGGGCCGGCACCCAATCCGGAGGCGGCGGCGTGTGGGCTGCGGCGCGGCCCCGCCAATGGCGGGGTCCGTGGGGTGTTGCTAGGCGATAGGCCCATGTGGTGACGGCTGAAGGCCGGCCGGGGCCGCCGGCGCAGGGAGCAGCACCCGGCGCTGCCCGCCCGCGGCGGTCGTTCACCCCGGCGGAGCGCGGCCCCGGGGTTACCTCAGGGCAGCGCGCACGCCGGCCAGGGATGCGCTGCCCCGTGCCCGAGCGGCAGAGCTCCCGCGGGCACTACAGACCCTGCTAGGCGCACCTTTCCGAGGGGCGGAAAAGGGAGAGCGGGCTGTGCCTGCAGGCATCTTCCATCCACGCGCCCTGTAACTTGTACTGCTTAAATGAAGGCAGAGCATTAAACTGACTTTTCTTCTGTATTGCCTGCGACTGCTGCTCCCACATAAGAAAACCTGTCCTGCCTTTCGGACGGCGACTGCCTTGGGATGGACACCCAAGCGCTGGGTTGCAGAGAGTCCCAGCCTCACACCACTTGGTCTGCGGGTAGAACGTGCTTTGGTCAGGGGTCCCGTGCCCATGAGTGCTTCTCACTGCTGCCAGGGCCACGCTAAAGCGCTGCTGCTGTGCAATGCAATGTTCTTTTATGACCTTCTCTGGGCAGACCTTTTGCCTGTATCCATATATTCCTCAGTACCGTAATAGGTTATTAACCCTCTGATAACAACAGCAATCAGTAATTTACTCTGTTTTATCATTTCAGTATTCTGTGAATAAACTCTCCTTTCTTCCTACAATTCAGTAACACCCACACTACTACCTCGTCACCACTCTTTCTCATCAAAGATTATCGAACAAACTGCTCTTTTTCTAAGGGCACACTGCTTTTAACACCTGTAAATGCATAAAATCTCAAAGCAGTGAAATGCTGTACATCTTCATAGTTCAATATCAAACATGGAATTGGGAATAAAACGATATTTTTCAGGATAAGCTATAGTTATTGAAAACTTTGGCATTTACCAATTGTAGTAGTAGTCAGTGAGAACAATTTACTGGTGTGATCTAGGCCAAAATTCCTATACTTGTTATAAACCACTATGCTTTGAGCTACAGAAAGAGCTCATTCAGGGCCTGGTTCAAGGGAACGCATCATGTTGTTCCGGCTCATGTACAGTGTTAAATGTTGAATCCAATGACAAGATTTTCAAGTAACTGAATGATTTAGAAAGAAGCTCCCCAGGTCTCTCAGGCCTCATATTGGCTCAGTAACATCTCAATGAAATTTATTGCAGATTTACTATCTGATTATAATATCATGGCACCTTTGCACTAGAGCAAAAGGTTTTCAGTGTTGAGTAGTAAAATAATTATTCAAATTTTCAAACATTGCTACGGTATCATCGGATGCCAAAGAGTCGCCGTTTGTAAACAGCACCAGTAAAGCGTTTCTAAAAAGAGAAAAACTACAGAAAAAGAGCACTCATGGGTAAGCAGCTCCCCTCCTTCAGTAATCCCATTTAGATTTTATATGTTTTTAGCAGGAATTAGGATTATTCACTGCAGTGATACCACTCAGAGAATCACAGAATTGCTTAGGTTGGAAGGGGCCTCTTGAGGTCACCCAATCCAATCCTTCTACTCAAGGAGGGTCAGCTGGACCAAGTTGTCAAGGTCAGCGTCTAGATGGGTTTTTTTAGTATCTCCACAGACAGAGGCTCCATAACCTCTCTGGGTAACCCTATTCATCTGCTTAAACATTCCCACAGAAAAAAAAAAAAAAAAAGTAATGTCTTTTTCATGTGCATTTCCTTTACTTGTAAAGCTCGTCACTGAAACATCCCAAGACAGCTCTGCATTACTGGAAACTATCACTTGTTTCAATGTCATGGCATGCTCATAACTATATAGATATCCCTCTTTACATCACAACTCATTCAAGTTTTCTTTTAGCTTCATCTGTGGTAAGACTTAATGCTTACAAGACCTCTGTACAATTCTAAGTTTTGGTAATGAAAATGTTTATCACTGCTTTAACCTCTACGCTGCACAAGAGGAGAAACAATACAAGTTCAGCTGTAGTCTTTTCAAACCCCTTTCTTTCATGTAGAAAGATACCCACACAGGATTAACGGTTGCATTGCAAATAATAATGCCTCAAGTAGGTTGAGGCATCCCACTTCTAAGCTTAAATCACATCTACAGTTTCCCAACAAAATACTAGCTAAAGAACTGCAAGCCCTGCCTAAAGGCACCAAGCTTTACATACGTATTAACTAGGCATTTCTACATCCATGATGCAAGTAATATTTAACACAGATAATTTAAATAAATCGGTATTAACAGTGAAGACTGCAATTTCACAATGTACACAGATTAACCCTTTACTTTAGGGTTCATGGTGTGACACGGTATTTGTTCTCTCTCCTGGCTGCAAACATCCCAACTCAACATACAAAAACGACACTGATATTTGTACCTGATTTGCAGGCTCTGAAGCAAGTCAATAGGAAGCGTGGATCTGGAACTTGCTGCCAACAAAGAAATCAGTCTTTAATATTATAGTTGCGGATTTTTGCCACGTTATAAAAGATTTTTGGTTTTACGGGATGAGCACGAGAGAAATTCCTGGATTTTAACTTCTGTTGAACTTCCAGCCTGGTTCCTCTGACTGCCAAATCTGCAGCTGGCTTTTCATGTTTATCCTTGGGCTTGATATTTTGCTGATGTTCTTCTGATTGTTCAGTTGAATGTATAACTTCAAACTTCACTGCTCAAAAAAAAAACAAAAAAAACAACCCAAAAAGTACTTTGTAGTTACATTTGCATTTAATTATGAGATCAGATAGTTCAAGAGAACTGGTTTACACTTTTTCTCTCTGTATTATACCGCTGACATAGTGACACACTGTTGAAGTCTGGCATTGAGTAACAGAACCATTTTTGCACACAGGAGGCACAGAACTGTCCATTAAGGCCTGCTGTGCTGGTGGTATAGTATGTCAGCATTTCCTGCTCAATCTTTGCTCCATTAGCATCAGATTGCTTAAGAGAGGAGAAAGGAAGGCAGCTGGAAGTGCTGTACAAGTCAAGCACTGCCTATCTATTCAGCCACTTTTAAACATCACATTTCACAAGTTTATCTTTCTCTCCATTTTGAGAGAACATCTGTGTCAGACAACACAGCATGAAGTTAGACCTACATTTTCCCATATTGTGAAATGGTAACAAAGCAGTTAGCTACAACAGTTTAATCTGTTTCAAGAAATTACCAGCAACCATAAAAGCTGCAGCAAAAGGTGTTTGAATGTGTGTGATTCAAAGAGCTCAAGGGCAGATCAGTAGGCTTGACAAAGCTGCGCTACTACCATTATCTTTTGGTGGTTTTTTCATGTTCTCTCATAGAGGAAGGTATTTATTGTGGAAATCTTCATTTTCATTGCCTAAAATATCCATGTGACTATCTAGAGAAGACTGCCTCAAAAGGTATCATCTTGGTTGGGAAGCAAGGAAACTGCTCTTAATACCAATTGGAGTCCATTCTGTGGCCTCTCGTGTAAATCTCTGAAAACCACTATCTCCAACTAACCTCATCTTTCATTACGTAAGATAAGTGGAACTGGTCAATCACAACATTCATTGTAAGCTACAGGTAACCTTTCCAGGTGCTTGGCTCCAGCCACTTAAATCTTATTTTTCAAGGCACAGATATTCAGGTTTTCTATGGACAGCTAAAGCAGACAGCTGTAGTTGTAACATACTTGTGATAACACACACTACAGCGTTCTGTACTAGCTGAATTTTTTGAGCGCTTCAAGCTTCAGTCCCCAGTACTACCCAATTGCAGAGCAGGGATATGAGGTGCACAAATCAACAAAGATAAGTTATTATTAGGATAAGATTCATTTTCATAGTCAACAGAATGCAGTAGAAGGTCCAAACAAATCTCTGCACGGAAGAAAATAGAAAACATTACTGAATTATGGAATGAATTAATCTATTGAGGATTTATAGCTCTATCAAAGCATGACACTGTGACTAGTGCCAAACCATGACACTTTTAAAAAAAAATGTTTATGTTCAGGTTTCGCTTGAACCAGCTGTGCACTCATGCATGTGCAATCTCTGCACTGAGTCAGCTTGGTGGCATTTGTTATTGTGGACTCTTCTGCTATTGATGGAAATCATGTTGGCCAGCTTGCCACCTAGTGGTTACCTACAGATGTAGAAGGTTCAGAAGATGCTTGGGCCCATGGAAGACCTTTGGGTCTACTTTCCTGCCCACAAAAAGGACTTTAATCATTACAGCACATTACCCTATACCTCCACCATATCTGGCAGATAACAAAGCAGAATTTCACAATGTCAACAGTTTAGAACAGTGCACGCAGCAGGGTCTGAAAGGTACTGGATACAGTTTCAAAGATTATTTTGCTTGAACAGGAGCTGCAGCATGATGAGATTACCTCTTGTTTGCCATCTAAATAACAGCAATGAGCAGATCCATAAATAGCACACGTTCAACACTGCTTACAGACAGACTGTTTTTTAAAATACTCCCTCGGTTTTGAAGGGTCTTTTGTAGTCAACCAAGGGCATGTCTCTCAGAAATAACATGGAGGCCCCTAATCCTGTAGATCCAAAGGCAAAGTAAACAAGCATCAACGCATACCTTCCTCTGAAGTCTTCTGTACACTTGATATTAGTACAGACACCACAGTTATAACTAGTGGAGGCTACTTGGCTGTTTGGAACAACAACGTAGGACACAAACGTTCTATGTGGCTATTGTAAAATTTTGGACTGTCAAAAATCTGTGTTAACACAGAAACTTAAAACCATGAAACTGCAAACTTGTAAAAGCAGTTCTACAAAACAGAAAAAGGCAAAGAAACAATATCCTGGAATTAGAACTATCCTAAGAGAACACACATGTGAAGAGAATTCACGTGTATGAAGGACCTTGAATAAGATCAGCATGAATATGTACTATGCAGTAAAATAGTTTAGTTTTAAAGCAGCTCAGTTTTCACAAACAATGAAAAAGCACAACTAATTTAAAACTCTGTAACTAACTTTCAGAAGTGACAGTGGCAACAAGACCTATTAAGATCTCAGTTAAGAGCCTAAACAGCTTTTGAAAATGGACCTAAATGTTCAGTGTACTGAAATTCTTAACATATTGTCTATTTGATGTGTGTTAACTACAATCAGAAATTAATATTCACAGATTTGGGTTGGTTTTTTTTTTCACAACAAAAGAGGTACAGGTAGACACGGTGCATGAACAAACTCAAATTTCCTCTAGGTGGAAAATTTCGTTTAAGAGCTTTGTCACTAGATATTTACTTACGGCTAACAGTGCTTCTAAAGAAACACCAAGTCAAACAATTTCCTATTCAGAAGACGAACATTTAAGTGAAGAAAATATAACTAGGGGATTAGTTAATATTTGTGAAACACTTCAAAGATGAAGTTTTATGTAACAAAGAAAAGAAATCATAAGCCGTTCTCTGCTTTGAGCTGGAATGAAGGCAGAGCCAGAGTGCTCTTTCTGTTTGTTAATATTTTACCATAGTCTTTCTCTGGCCAGCTTTTTACCCACATGGATTGCTCTTAGAACTGTCAGTGATGTCAAAGCTGTTGAAATTCTGTCTAGTGTGGAAACACTTCAGATAACTTTTGATCCAGAAAGTGTAGAATTTCAGACCACAGAGCTTTACGTGTAATAGTAACAATGAGAATTATAGTAAAAGAAACTCCTCAAAGTTCAAGTAGTAAACCAGAAAAGTTACTTTGCTTCAAAGCAGTCCAGTCTCCTTCTTTGTTAGGCTACAGTGTAATCTCAGGACACAGTTCTGTGTATTTGTGGTGGTGGCATCTCTCAAAATGTACAGTGGGACCATCTGACACGTCTGGAGCCCTCCTCTAGCATGGAAAACAGAAAGTTTCACCTGCACCAAAAGCGTATAAAAGATGTGACTAGCGACGACATTCCAAGTGCAGATACAGTTTGACTTAACGCCCTTATTCCCTCTGTGCTAACCCCAGCCTCTGTTGACTTAAGGAGACAGAGCTGATCAGGAGCTTTTCACATGGACAAAGCACCCTTCATGGTATTGGCTTAACTCCAAATACGGTCTTAGAGTCAAACTTTAATAGGTGATGTTTTTCTTTCTTTCCAGAAAAAAACTACTAAGTGTCTCCAACAGCAAGTAAAACCTTCATTAAGCCAAATCATTTGAAGAAAAATAAATTCCAGTTTTTGAAATGTTTAACAAGATTCTCCTCCTCCTGCCTTTTATTCCAAAATAATAAAAGGCCCTATAGCCCACATGTGAACAGAGAAACCCTGCAGCATGTGCAAAGCTAATTACACAGTTGTACATGTGTCAAGAGTTTCAGAGAAAAGCATACAACCCTTCTGTTAAGAAACTTTCCTTTGCGGATGGTCTGTCATCTGCATTCAAGATGCACAGGATATGGATCACCAAGTGAAGTCTCCCACCTACACTCAATATCTGGGATAGGGCATATAAGAAGGAACGCCAGTACAGCAGCTTATTCCTTACTCTGTATGTACCCTGTTTTTGTCAGGAGTGGGAGGAGTGAGTGAGTGGCTGCATGGTGCTTAGTTGCTAGCCAGCATTAAACCATGTCAGTATGTAACACTAGTGCTTTTAATATCATTGTTGCTTGTACATTTTCACCGCTCTAGCAGGATCTTTTCCTGTCAGTAATACAGAACAATAGAAACACCTAACAAAGAACCTGTGTTCTTTGGAGACATTTTCTTTCTGCTTATCTGCAGAATTAACACACAAATTTCGAAATCCATGTCATTACTACAGTACAAACTGAAAATTAGCAGGTAGAGTGAGGAGAGAGAAAGTAAAACTAAAGCATTCTGACTTGCTTGAAAGCTTCCATAAATTCCGAATTCAATGGGGAAATGAATAAAATGTATCACAGTCCACTTCAGTACTTCAGTGTTAATATGTAGTTGTAAACACTCCAAAACACAGAGCCACTGAGTTGTGTCATATGCTGGAAATATAGCATATGGCAGGGCTTCCTTGACATGCCAGCCATTTTCAGTCCCAACAGGCTGTTTTGTGCAGAAAAATAATGAATGAAGCTCTTCAGTAGGTTCAGGAAATCATCCCCACATTACAATTGTTTCTGTTTCGCCAAAAAAGCCCCAGAGCTACTGGTGTGACAGATTTGAACTTGTAAAACAAATGTTTAAATAACCAAACTAACTTGCCTGCTTTGTTGCAAATCTTTTTTTGTAACTAAGCTTTAAAATTGGTCTGTGCATCACTTGCATGTGAAAGCCCAGTACAGATTCTCTCCATCTTAATGATGGTCTTATGCACTGTAACCATGTGTTTGATCAATGTATTAAATCCAAGTGAGCCTGAATTCAGTTTCTGTATCTTAAGCATGAAAAGCAATGCAACCCTCTGCTAAAAAACAGAACAGTTTAGAAAATTTTGCATATTCAGAAAATTTTATATTTGGATATTCAGAAAATGTTGTATATACTGCTCTGACGTGATGTTCTGCCACAAAGAAAGATTTTCCTTTACAATCTTGTTTTCTGAAATGTAGAATTCAGTCTATAGAATTAAGGATAACATTTGGATGGTTTCCTGGAGGAGAAAGCTTCCCAACAGAAAAGAGATTCTTTAAAAGTCCTATATTTTTCAATGCACTGTTTCAGGGCCTGCATGTTTGAGTAAGATGTGTTCATAATGTAAATCTGGATGCAGATATCAAATTAAGGTTGTTCTCGGGAAAAAAAAACCAAAAACCTTTTATTGATGCTTCACGTTGGCAGTATCATCTTTCCCTTTTGCTATTCTCTAGATCCTCCAAAAACTACATTGTTTTGCAACAGCGGCTGGAAATTTCTAGACGTTAAGAAACTGATGTCCTTGTAAGGCTGCCAGTGGTGTTGCATCACGCATACAGCAGCATGAAACTGCGTGGCACTATCAGTAATGTTTCAAAGACATCCTTTTGCTTATCCTGTCAATATAGGCCTGACCTGAAATACTCTTCCTAGTTCAGTCCCAGCCCCACAAGAAACACACATGAATCATGACTGTCAGCGTCATGTCCATTCCAGTCCAACAAGTCTGTCAATGCACATTACTTTGTCCCTGCAAGGCACTGCTGTTGTGAATAAATACACTTATAATCTATTCTTCATTTTGAAAACCCTTTAACTTTTTTTTTTTCTTGTGTGCTGCTAAAGATGGTTCATTGCACCTATACACTGGTTTGAAAATGGATGTATTGCAGGTTGGAAAGAGCTTCTGGGTGAAATGTCACAGCGCTTGTCATTCCTTGCTCAAAAGTATCTTGGCACAACTTGTGTCCATTGTCTCTTTTCTTTTCACTGTGCACCCTCAGTGTCCGGCTCTGTCTTCTCCCAAGTCCCTCAACGGGTGGTTAAAAAGCAGCAACCGAACAACCCACACAAGCCCCAGAATATTGTAAGATATAATTTATCAAATGTTACACCTGTTTCTTAAAAAAGAAAAGACACTTTTACTTGGAACTGTCTTGAGAAATGTTTGTCAATTCATAAAGACTTTTAATAAAGAAGCATCTACAATCCTTCTGGAGAACAAACTCCATTATTAGACATCCTTGAAGTTTTTCTAGTATTATAATTTAAAGCCATTACTTTTTGTCCCATCTACCACAGGCGTTAGAACAGTTTTCCAAAGTTTTGCTGATTAATTCTCGAACCAGCTAACAGTCTGGGAGACTTATAACACTCATCTGCAACACACCGCTCAATGCAATGGCTACCGTGGAAAAGTTCTTTTACAGTTTGTCTGGAAAGAGGCTACACATCACAGCACATATCTTACAAATGGTGCTCCTGACAAAATTTCCAAGCACACATGGTGCTTTTTGTTGAAGTGTAACGTTGATTAATGTTCCGTTTATGACCTAGGTTTTACCTTCTCCTCTCATCCTAACCCTGATAATACCTGACATGTAAGGTCAAGATGCTCTCTCACATATAAGATTTGATGACTGCTTTTACGTTTTTATGTTCCAAGTTGTGGTACTGGACTCTAAAATTCTAGTGAATAACAACAACTAGTTCACTGTATGTCCACAGCATATCCACATTATGCCCATGATATTACTTTTAGCCTTTATGTCTTAGCACACTAATCAGTATTGTAGCTATTAACCTGTCACAAAAGTAATGATTAAGAAAGGACTTGCCAAATTACAATTTGATCTAACAGTCACTTGGCAATGCATGAAGTATGCAATTCTCAGACACACACATTTATATCTGCCCCAGAAAAGTTTTACACAATGCCAAAATAGAGAAGCATTTGCATTTTCCAGCAGTATTTAATATAAAGGGAGAAGGTCCTGTAAATGGGTTGGGGCAATCCCAAGCACAAATAGAGGCTGCATGACGAGCGCATTGAGAGTAGCCCTGCACAGAAGGACTGCAGGGTGTTGGTTGATAAGAAGCTCAACATTACCCGACAATGTGCGCTTGCAGTTCAGAAAGTCAACTGCTTCCCAGGCTGCATGCAAACCAGTGTGGCCAGCAAGTCGAGGGAGGGGATTCTCCCCCTCCACTCTCAAGAGACCCTACCTGGTGTACTGCATTGAGCTCTGGAGGCCCAAGCATAAGATGGACATAGACCCATTGGAGCAAGTCCAGATGAGGCAAGAGAGATGAACAGAGGGCTGGAACCTCTCTCCTATGCAGGCAGGCTGAGAGTTGGGGTTGTTCAGAAGCCTGCAGAAGGGAAGGCTCCAGGGAGACCTTATAGCAGCCGTTCAGTATCTAAAAGGAGGCCAACAGGAAACATAGAGAGGGACTTTTACAAGTGCACAGAGTGATAGGTCAAGGGATGATGCCTTCAAACTAAAAGGAGATTTAGATTTGATGTAAAGAAGTTCTTCCCTGTGAGGGTGGTGAAGCACTGAACAGGTTCCCCGGAGAGGCCGTGGATGACCCCATCCCTGGAAGTGTTCAAGGGCTGGTTGAATGGGGCTTTGTGCAACCCAGTCTAGTGTAAAGTGTCCCTGCCCATGGCAGGGGGTTGGAACTAGATGATCTTTAAGGTTTCTTCAAATCCAAATCATTCTGATTCTATTAAGTATTTGCAGCAATGACATTAAATCCAGAGAGCTACATAGGCATTCCTCTTAATTCTTACCTCTGCTGGGAACAGTGAAATTCCTGTCAAGTAACTCATTAGATTTTCAGATTTTGATTACTGGACTGTAACAACAGGAGCGGTCATGTAAAAAAATATAGTGGAAGCCGGCATAACACACTACCACCCTTCATTCTTCTTGAAGTCAAATGCTGTGATTATTTTACAAATCATGCTTACCTTGGTCAGTGTCCTTTTGAGGACTGAGAATAGAAGGCTGTGATCCCAGTTCTAAAGTTTGCCAAACTCCTTGGCAGCATTTATATGCTCTAGATGAAGAAAGCTGCTTCTGCTGGGCTTGATTAGGATTCTGTCTGAGTGGATGACTTTGAATGATCTTTGAGGATGTATCTGCCTTTTGTTGCTTTGGCCTGTGATTTTCAACAGAGAAATCTAGCCGAACCTGTTCAAATTTAAACACAATGTTACAGAGACATATACTTTTCACATCAAAGACATTTGAAACTTGGCTAAATCTCATAGTGACATCTTGGTCTTGGAAAGATAGAATGCTTCAGCAAGAAGCAAGTCAAAAGAAAATTATTATTCTTAATTTTGAGAGTTTGTATAAGAAGATTTATTACAACATCATCATGAAAGTGATTGAGAAATCCCAATTTAACAAACACTATTTTGCACAGGAACAATGCATAACTTTAAAAAACACAAATATTTTTCAGTCTCCCAGAAGATGACTCTTGAGCATCTGCAATTGAAAAATCCAACTGAAGGCAAATCACACTGATGATAAAACTGCATCATACCTCACAGGATGGTAATTCTGTTTCTTCCCCATAGCTGCTTAGAGATCCTTCTTCTTTTAAGCTAGGGCAGGCAAGTAGAGAAGAGATCCTTGAGGGATGCTGTTGCTTTGCATACTGCAGCTCCTAATATGAAACATTACATTAACACAAAAAACTCATGGTCTTTATAAATAATACTATATACATATATATATATATACACATAGTAATACAATATATGTGATATACTTATGTACACTAAAAATAATATCAGTTTGTTGTTGCATGCATATTCATTTTCTTCCCCAAATATACGCTTTTCCCAGCTGAAATACTGCTGCATACTTTAGATGCTTGGAGAGCCTTTTCCTTTCATATTCAAACATCTGAGCCCTCAAGACTAGTTTTTACGACTGTTCTTTGTCTAAGAGAATAGTGCAGAAGCTGGACAGCCATCTGCCTAAAGATCTGATAGCAGAACACTGAATTCAATACTGTCATAACTTGCTTTCAAATGTAATCACTGGATGATCTTTGCACTTCAACATTTTACTCCGTTTTCTTAAATCTACTGACCTAGAAGTTTTTGTAATTACCCCTGCTAATGTCCCTCATGGACAGTTGTGATTTTTAGAGCAATCTGACATTACAGGATTATTGCAGAGATCTTAGAACATAAAAACTTTTATCTGTGACATATTCCTGGACAAACCTCTCAATCTATTCTTGACTTCAAGTATGAGAAATAAGAACACATAAGAGAGAATTAAAACTAAACAAGATCTCCCACAGGAGATTAGCTTTAATTCAGTTGATTTTTTTCCCCAAAGGCAGAAGAAATTGCAGTTTCAACCTAATAGGCTGCTGGATGACCACTGGAAAGCAGCTCAGCAGAAAAGAAACCAGGAAATCTGATGGGCTACAAGTTGAATGTGAAGCAGCAATGTGTCTTTGAGGCCCTCGGCCAACGGCATCCTGGGCTGCATCAGGAACAGCACTGCCAGCAGGTCAAGGGAGGTGATTATTTCCCTCTATCAAGCACCAGTGCAACTGCATTTAGAGCATCTGCACTCCCCAGTACAAGACAGACATGGACATAGCAGTGCAAGTCCAGGAAACAGCCACAAAGATTATCAACAAAATGAAGCAGCATCTGGCATTTGAGGAGACGTTGGGGAAGCTTGTCTTGTTTTGCCTCTAGCTGAGATAGGTCAGGAGTGATCTTTTCAGCATGTATAAGGATCTGATGGGTATCACGGAAGAGGTGAAGATGACCGAGCCAGAATCCCCTCAGTGGTATAAAGTAGAAGAGAGACAGGCAGTGTGGAGATAAGTGAAGTACAGGACACCTTGCTTAGGTGTAAGGGAAAAAAACCAAACCAAACCCAACCCCAACCTTTGTTACCGGGGAGAGTGATCAAACACTGTAACAAGTTCCCTGGAGAGGTTCCCAGAGGAAGTATTTCCCCAGCTGAACTCAGTTAATAATTCTACCAGAGTTTTATACCTCAGAGCAACAACCTCACCCTTTCTGAAAAAACATTGTTTATTGCCCTCAAAACTACGACGACAATCAGCTGCTCTGACTCAATCCTCACAGGAACAAACCTGCTGATCAATTAAGTAAAGTACATATTGAAATCCCAACTATCAAAGTCATTGGGAGGTCTACCACTACCTACTAGGGAAGTTAGGACTTATCCATTTGTCTTTCTGATGAAAGCTGCAATGTAACTATTAGAAGTTGTATTTTAATTATAAAAAATAAGACAAGTTAATTATACAACACACTTTCATATATGGAAAATGTGCTATTACAATAATTTGGACAAGGGTACTTGAAAAACCCACCACTACAGATATTTGGGGATATGCTCACTGATTAATCACTTTCAAGTTTATCTCAGAACATGGTGCAAATCCTTCAAATGGTCTGTCTTAGATATTTAAAACCAAGCTTTATGAAACTCACACTTGTAACTGCATCTATGTTGCATTAATAGAAGTGTTTCTGAAATTCCTTGGATGAACATTATGTTTTAAAAAGGTATTTTTTAAGTCTCAAATGTAAACCCTTTAAGTAAATATGGTAACATCAGGCTGGCAGCCAGTTACTAGTGGTGTTCCCCAGGGCTCAATTTTAGGGCTGGTTCTCTTCAATATTTTTTATCTGTGACCTGGACACAGGAGTCGAGTGCACACTAAGTAATTTTGCTGATGATACTAAATTAGCAGGACTCATTGATTCCCCTGAGGGTAGAAAGACCTTACAGAGAGATCTTGATACACTAGAGCACTCGGCCATCACTAACCATAGGAAATTTAACAAGAGTTGATGCTGGATTCTACACCTGGGACAGTGTAATCCTAACTATCTGTAGAGACAGAGAGAAGAGGCTGGAGCGCAGCCCTGCAGAAAAGGATCGGGGGGCTTTGGCTGACAATGAGCTCAACATGAGTCATCAAAGTAGGGCCAACCCTATCCTGGAGTGTCTTGGGCACAGTATAGGTAATCAGTTGAAAGGAGTGATTGTCCCACTATACTCAGCATCGGTGTGGTCTCATGTTGAGCACTGTGTGGCGTTTCGGGCTCCACAATATGAGAAGGATGGAGAAATATTAGAATATTCCAAAAAAGGGCAACACAGATAATGAAAGGACTAGAAGGCAAGACTTACGAGGAGTGCTGAGGATACTTGGTTTGTTCAGCTTGGAAAACAGGAGACTGAGAGATGGCCTCATGGTCTACAACTTCCTCCCAAAGGGGAGCAAAGAGGGAAGTTCTGATCTCCATTCTGGTGTTTAGTGATAGGATGCAATGTAATGGCTTAAAGCTGCATCAGAGCAAGTTCACACTGGACATCAGGACGACATTCTTCCCCGAGAGGGTTTTCAAGCACTGGAACAAGCTCCCCAGGGAGAGATCATGGCCCCAAGCCTGTCAACGTTCAAGACGCATTTCGACAATGTTCTTAGGTACATCACTGAACTTCAAGGTTGCCCTGTGTGGACTCAGGACTTGAAGATCCTAATGGGTCCCTTCCAGCTCAGCAATGCCATGATTCTACAAAATCTTGCAAGGTAGCAAAGGAAGATTTGAGTGAAAGTCAGTAAAAGAAAGTTATATTCATAGAATTAGAACTGGCTTAACTGCTCACTATCACTAGATTTCAGAGAGTGCATCATTACCTGTGTTGTAAGTCTGTGCTGTAGATGCTTTAAAGCTGACAGCTGACATTGTGTTCTTTTGATAAGCTCTCTTGGCAGAAGAATACCAGAGCCAATACAAACTGTGCAGCGCTCAGAGCTAACAGGATGCCAAAGTCCTATAAAGGAGAGAAAATACTGAGGAAGGTATTCTCTGCTGTTATTTTGTCATCAATATTACATTCCCAGCAAGTATATACAGTGGATCTAAATGAACAACAGAACACAGGCCTTCTCATTAGAGATGGATTCAGCACTATGCAGAAACAGGCCTTGTATTTTTTCCTTTGCTTCATTGCCAGAGCAACTGTTGCAGGGAACTTATAGCAAGCTTACATTGCTTTCTCTTCCACTTTCGTGACGCATTAGTTTTTATTTCAGGAGATAAACTATCTTTTAATGCCCCTAAAAGAACTCTTAGTTCAAGTTCCAGTTCCCACACTGACATCTAAGCACCAAGGAGTCCTTCATCTAAGATATTCCTCAACAAAACGTTACTGCCTACAGATCTCATTGTTCTGTGTTAGCACCTCCTATGACAGTGTCCTGGTTTCAGCTGGGATAGAGTTAATTTTCTTCCTATCAGCTGCTACAGGGCTACATTTTGGGTTTATGCTGAAGAGAATGTTGATAACACCATAATGTTTTGATTGTTACTGAGCAGTGCTTGCACAGCATCAAGGCCATTTCTGTTTGTCACCCTGCCCTGACAGTGAGTGGACTGTGTGCACAAGAAGCTAGGAGGGAACATGGGCAGAACAGCTGACCTGAACTATCCAAAGGGCTAGTCCATACCATAGGACGTTATGCCCAGTATATAAACTGGGGAGGTCAGCCGGGAGAGGTGGATCACTGCTCTGGCCTCAGTCAGTGGGTGGTGAGCATTTGCATTGGGCATCACTTGTCTTTTTCTTGGGTTTTGTTTCTCTTAATTACTACTATTGGATTTTATTCTTCTTACTGTTATTATACTTTATTTTAATGTTGTTATTATATTTGTTCTTATCTTAATCTCCAAGTTTTGATTTTCTTTTCCCTATCCCTGTGGGGAGGGGGAGGGAGTGAGTGGCTGTGTTGCCAGCCAGAACTAAGCCACAACAGACGGGATCATCTTGCTGGTAACAGTTAGCACTGCAGTCTCACACAAACTATGTAGATCAAGAATCAGTCAGATCCAGCACTTTGTTTTGATATTAAAGCCAAGCTCTCCACAGCTCAAAGGATGAGCCAATTCTCAGGTTTTATTTTAAGTACATAAGCTAGTGCTCTTCTATAGAATGACTTTACCTTCCTTTAATAACATCCTGAGTTCTGCCGCAAGTCTGTTTCCCATTTCAACCAGCTGCTGCTTCTCTTGGCTCAGAATTGTGACTTTTCTTGCTGCTTCTTTCAGTTTATTTTGCATTCCTTGTAGAGCACAGCTGACACCACATTGAAGACCAACACCAGGATCTACATCAGGTAACAGCTGTCCAAAATCTACCACCTTTGCTTCAATAACTTTGGGGTTTGGCCTCTGAAAAAAAACCCAAAAAAAAGACAGTGCTTATAATGAATATTTTGAAAGTGTTACCTGTGGATTTAAAGATTTGTACAAACAGACATTAGAAACCAGTTGAAGAAAAAGTGTACAGTTGAAGTCTACAGCTCATTTTTGAGGATCCACTTTCAAGATCCAGTTAGCAAAAACCAGCAAATTAAATAATGGAGCAAAAAAACTGTAACAGCCTGGGATGTTCTCAAAAATATTGTTTTAACAAGTCTAAAATAATACACATAGCATAAACACTGTATAACTGTAGAGAACAGTTTATTTTAAGATAAAATTAGGAAGAAAATACACTTTACGGTAGATAGCAAGCTGCCACAAACCCTTCTTTGCGTACCTGCCACATGCATACACACATACGAGTTAGAAACGACTTAAAGCATTGTTTTAAAGAGAAAGGCTGCAGAGTGAAAAGTAAGGATTCTACAAGCAGTACTGTCTCTGCAAGCCTAATTTAAGTCCACTTGCACATATATATTATGACAAAGTATTTACCAAAACCAAAGCTCACGTTTTTTTCACGAGCTAAATATTGTCCTTTGTGCCCCTTTACTACAGATGAGACTTTTCAATATCAATTTAAATATCTGCCATTCACTGAACAAATCATCTCCTTGTAGTCTTTTTAAATACCACACCTTGCCACACGTGAATATGACACATACATTTAAATCATTTTAAAAAACTCTTGCTCATCTTTATCCTAGTTAGATGTAAACTAGTAAACTAGTTAGATGTCTACTACACTGTAATTGTACAATCCCATTGGGAAACAAAGCAGACAACAGAAATAGACCAGAAATTACAGTTTAATATCAGCAAAGGCAGCATTAACCCCAATTTCAGCATATTCTTCACTTCAGCTTCTGGCCTGCACATCTGCTATTTACTATGTGCCTCTATACACATAAAGCACAAGTAATTCAGCATTTCAGACTGAAGATGCACATACCTGACTCAAAAATGTTCTTGTTCTCTTTTCCAGCCCTGAACCTTCAATTATAGTTTATCATCACAAAGCAAAGGATTAATCTCTAGCACAGAGAATGTCCAATTCCTATCTTGCTGTCTCCAAGGCCAAGCTACTCTCTACTTTCCTTCTAAGTCTCTATCCTCACTTACAGAAATGCAAAGAAAACAAGAATGCATCTTGGACAGTAGTTTGTAAACCTTTTTCTGCAACATAAAAGAATAGGTAGTATAAAATTCAGTTTTCATCTAATTCGAGAAATGGCCAAAGAGAGAAAAAAAAACACCCCTGTGTTGTCTATACTGGCACCCAACGACTTTCTAAAAATATTTTGACAGCAGGAACAAACAAATCATCTTCTATGTTCAGCAAAAAGACACAACTAAGACTAAACATGATCTGCAACTGGTGGGTTTTGCATGTTTTTACTTAAGGTTCCCAAGGCTCCTAAATTTTATCTAAACATTGTTTCAGTTCTTAAAGCTCTTAGCTTTTAATATAATCAGCACCTCTCATCCTTGTTTATTACTTATCTATTATTTCCATTTTCTTGAACTTAGATGGCTACCGGTGAGTCTTTACAGTAAGATTAAAGCATGAAACATACGTAGGTAGATTTGAGAGATGACCTGAACGTTAGAAACCCCGTATTTTAAAACCGTCAACCTATCTTACTTTAGACTCCGTTAACTGCACCGTGAAATCACTGGGAGACAGACAATGGAGAATATATATCCTTACACAATATTAGACATTTGTCCCAGTTTTCAATTCCTTTATTTATTTTCCGAGACACGCCTCTGTCATACTTCATTTCTGATATTGTTCCTACTCTTTAAAAGAATAGGAATGACATTTGTAAACCCTAGAACTAAGGAAAAACACTACTAGGGCCAGCAAGCTTTTCTTTCGTGGGTGGTAAGGGCTCCTAATCGCTGCTCAGTTCCTGCTGGTCACCTCGAGCTATTCCCCGGCGTCCCACGGGGCAGGCGCGGGAGCTCCCGTTGGCCGGAGCGCGGGCTGAGCCACCGGCGCAGCTGTGCCGCCCTCCGGCGGCAGCGAGCCCCGCCATCGCCCCTTCGAGGCGCTCCAAGGAAAAGGCACCCGCCCCACAACCGAGCGTTCAGCCGCTCCCGTGTGTCTGTCTCCAAGGAAGGCTTCACAGGACTTTCTCGCCAGAGTCCAGCGGTGACACAGTAGCTACAGTTTCATCTCTATTCAGTTTATTACGAGGCTTATTAAAAGATACTGGTATTTTTTAAAAAGGTTAAAATATGGGTTTACAATGGGAAACTCTAGGAGGTGATACACAGTAGTTTAAGAACCTGGAACTGAAAAGAGAAGAATACCAAGAAGGGCTTGAAAGATTAGGAGTGACTTATTCCAGGGAATGACTACTGAAAATTTACTCCTTGGAAAGAATGAGCCTAAGTTTGGCTGAAAAAAAATGTTGCTGTATCTCACATAATTTACACTCATTACTGACCACATTAAGTGCATATTGCTTCAGTATAATATATTTATTCAGACAAAAATAATATGCTAAGTATTTAATGACACATACACATACATACGGATATTTTAGGCAGTTCAAACCTCTTCATACCTTTTCTGTGCCTGGACTTCCTACACAATCTGAGTTAGGTGACCTGACCTTGATACTGCTCACAGGGGTTACAGTTGAAATTTTGTTTGTGCACACTGAACCTAAAAGAGAAGAGGCATATAATATGAATGTATATGCATTTATACAGAGTTATGTTTGCCTAATATTGGCTGCTTCAGAACTTTGTCTCATTAATATACATGTATATCACTTTAGTAGATGTGAACAGAGCTGAAGAAACAAAATAGCATAACCTCACAGCACACAAATATCAGTCAGCTACCAAACACAGAAGTGTTTGACACATTAATGACACTATTTGACAGAGTGTAATGACACATTAGGAAGGTCAATTTGTGGGTAAGAAGCACAGGGAAGTTTTAAATTATTCCAATACTGCATTATTTAACAACTCTTGGGAAACTAGCAATACTGAGTACAGCGAGAATAATTCAAATACAGTAAATTCTTTGAATCACAGGTGAAAAATATCAATAGGTTAAAAAAAAATCTTTTCTTAGTTCCACTAAAAATGCGAGCCTGAACATACTGATGTATATAGACAAACCAGGAGAAAGAACGGATGAGTTTCTGGTAACCAGAAGTACATCTCCAAGTTATCCTCCCATTGTCTTAAAAAAAAAATTAAAAAATCACACTTAAATTGTCACCTCTTTTACTAATTGAATATTATCTCTGTACATTTTTAAAAGGACAGTTTAAAAAGGAAAGTTTATTTTAGTTCAACAAAGTATTTCAGCCATAAAGAAAATGGACAATACATTTCTGAAAGCTTATCTTTACCATGTGACAAAGATTTTTGCTTCTCTTTGTCACTCCTAACCTCTAGCAGCAGTAAACCTTTTACATTTTGGACTGAAACATCTTCAAAAAACAGTGGACTAACTTTACCTGTGACAAAAACCCCCATGCTTGAATTTGTATTTTTATTCAAAATTATTAGAGGTTTTGCTTTAATTGTCATTACTAACAAAGCTTCTATTTATTAAAGATGCTTGCACACTTCATTAGCTTGTGATTTCACACTATTATACAAATGACAGTTTAAAACCAATTCCACAAACTGGTAACATACAGATCCAGTCTCATTGCAACATTAAAACTGAGAAGCATAATGACAGCAAAATAGTTGGGACATCAAAATACCTTTCATCAAATCCATCTTATTTTTACTGAAAATAATTCATGGTGGCTCTGGTATAGCTTGAAGCGATCAGAAAGTGTTTACACAGATGAAGCACAGAGCTGTACAATGCACCTATCTACCTGTGCTTACATAACTCATAAAAGGTGCTAAACACAGAGCTAGTTATTACACAGATGTCCTTGAAAAAAATACGTCTTGCCTATTTTTAAAAACACAAAAGAAATAGGCGTTGGTTATCCCATTACCATGTCTCTGCCCACGCCAGTGGAGTTGGACCAGGTGATCTCTGTAAGTCCCTCCCAATAAAAATAATTGCATGATTCTGCACACTTGCTTCACTAGTTGGAAGTCTAGTTGTAATACACACATATTTGCCTTACTCCTGCAATATACATATATATGTATATATATATAATTTGCTTTCCTAGAGGAAATTTTGCAGTGATTTATAGCGTGTGTGTATTTGTTTTTATTAATAACAGTTATGTAGTAGTTTGTAATAAAGAAATTCTCAGAACCGTAGATCCCTGTGTGCTTGTGTTGTGGAATCCTGAGAACCCCAGGATATTTGTTGGGCTGAGTATTCCTCATAGGTCGGGACGGTGACCATTAAACTTCCTTAAGTGAATGTAGAGTTCTGTGGCAAGAGTACTCACCTTGCTCTGCATGCTGTCTGTTTTCTGTCAGAGGAAGAGAGGACAACATCTGCTCATTAAGACTCTCCATTTCTTTCCTCATTTGGGCAACAGCAGCCCGAAGGCTGGCATTCTGCTCCTTCAGCTTTTTTATTTCCAAGGTAGAAATATCTTTGCTCAGAGAATTTTTGTCATCATACTGAAATATCTGTAAAATACAAGTGCAACATAAAAGGTCCCTCTTTAATGAGCAGCACATATTCTATCCAGAACACCACATGCAGAGATCCTAATACATTCAGTCTGTGAATAGACTTGGGAGAAAAGAACCATAGGAAGAAAAGAAAGAGAACTGTTTATTCTGTGGATATGCCAGGAAAAAAAGAAAAAATAAAGAAAAAGCAATGAGAACTTGAGGTGAGAGAGGAAGTACAGATGGGGAAGAAGATTGCTACAGAAGTGGCTCTGTCTTATCATTGTTGCTCTTTGAAGTGTGCTATCTCTATCTCTTCCAATCATGGGTACTCAACTCCTCAAAGAACTTACTGGCTCAGCAGCAGTCCTCTTTCTGACCTGCCAAATTCCTGAAAGTGTCATCGGAGATCATTTGTTCACAAGAACATTAAGAAGCTCAACATCCTTTCCTGACTGGAAAGGGGGAAGGAGAGTATGAATTACATCTAGACAACCTGGACAATGGATGACATCTATAAATTCTCTAAGGACTTAAATTCTGAAATAAGTACACATTAGTTACAGATAAGCTAACAGTGTAAAAGGAACATGAGTTCCTTTTACATCACAGGTAATGACTGAAGCTCTGTCTTCACAAAGACATTGAAGCCTGACTTGTGGAATTATACAGAAACCACCAGGCTTGCTTAACACTGCTTTTTTCAGCAAGCTCTGTTCACTCGTAACTACCAACACTCTACACTTTTGAGCACCTGTAGCTGCCCAGTAGGGTGCACTGCAGCACACTCTAATCAAGCAATTTTCTACTCACAGTGCATTATCCTTCAGCATAGCTTCAAACCAGCATTAAGTTTTCTATTTTGAATAGCTTAAATATATAGATATATATTTTAAGAAGTAGCAACGAAAGAAAAACTAGTTTGTCATACTAAAAGACATTGCTTTACACAGGTGGTAAGTTAATATTTTGAACTACTGCTTTAAAATTTTAACTTTACAACTTTAAGATCTACCCTGAATTGCCACTAACACAGAACCTCAGGAACATTCCAGAAAATTACTCTCCCCATTCTCACGTGCTGTGATGGTAGAATACATTGTCCTGTTTTGGAGTAACTGTCTATATCCAGCTTGCTCCTTTTGCTACAGTGAAGCTTATGACACTTTATCTGTGTGTATTCCAGGCTAGAGATGTCTAAGGGCGAGACAGGCCTTTCACAGGCCAATATATAGTTTTGATTGTATAGGAAAAAAACAGTCACTGTGAATGAAATGAAGATACATCCCATAAATATCCCCGCTTCCTGCTACCCAGGAAGTTATAAGTCCAGCATATAGGTGGAGGGAAAACAGCAACAGTAATTTTTTTCACGTGTTTCACACAAGAATGACTTAAGATTGTAATACATGCATTCATTCTGTGAGTAGAAGATGACAGATTAAAAAAAAAAATACCTTAACTTCACAGGATTGATCCAAATTACCCATTTCAATGGTTTGCTTTTGAAATTCGCATTCTCTCTTCTCCATTTCTGCATCAAAATAGGCTAGCAGTTCCTACAAGGGAAGCAACAGATAGGTAATACTAGTACAATGATACTGATGGAAACACTGTACTGTCACAGCCTATTTTAAACTCTGTTCAAGGGGTTTCATCATTGCGTAATCTTTCTCTGCTTTAAGGAGAAGCAGAATGTGTTGAATGAAACCTATCATCTGGCCTGTGGTAGGTGCCTTAATGCAGCTTGTACAGCAAAGGGGAATTTAAAGAAACACATCAGCCAAATGGCATCCTCTGTAAAACAGGATGAGACTCCATAGTCATGGGGGGTGGGGGGAAATTTTTTAAAAGAAAAACTGATGCACTGCCTTCCAGACATTACAGTTCAATGCCTTCGCAGACATTTGAGTATTTGTAATATGTCTAAAATTATCCATTATGGAAATATCTGAACTTTCTTTTAACTTTTAGAAAAACAGAAAAGTGATAAAATCTGTGAAGTTTTTGTTTTTGTTGTGTGGGGTTTGGTTGGTTGCTTAGTTAGTTTTTTAACTGGATACTCTACTTAGCAAATAGAAGCCAACAGTCTTGACTGACATAAAATAAACACCCTAAATAAGCTATTTTAACCTTTTTTTTTTTTTTTGCCATAATTTCTGTTAAAAATTTTAAATAGAGACCAAAAAATACTAAAAGAGATCTAATGGCAAGCATGTAAGATGTGCTTCTTCAGATGTTAAGTCATAAACTATAGAGATACCACATTAGAGGAAGAAAAAAAAAAAAGAAATAGCATATATTAGATAAGGAGCCCATATGCTTGCAGAAGAGCAGCTAATCAGCTCTATCACTACAGTCTGACCACACAACACACAAAGATAACTTCTAAATCAAGCCCGTTGTCAAGCATTGGTCACGTGAGAAGTGCCCATGCTCCTTTGGTTAGGCTGCTAAACAGTCTTTGGGGAGCTCACATGTAAAAGGCTCCTGGATGAAGATGGGTTAGTTCATCAGGACCGCTATTTAGAGGGCAACAAGATTTGGATTGGCAGGTGTTGAGACGCAAAATCAAATTGCCTAATGATATCTTTTACCACTTTCATTTATGTTATATTATTGGTATGGTTGACAGGACAAAAATTAACATACTAGTTGGAATGATTGAACACATACATATGTAAATAATAAAAAGCCATTTTAAGACCAAACGTGTTTATACAAAAATAAATAAGGAAGATTTTGTTGTTCTTTAAATTTCATGATATATAGAGGTGGCATAATGGCTCCCTAAGGTATCATAGCTGAAGGTCAAATTTTACTCTTACTAAGTTTATCTTTTTATGATGAAATGACAGTAATACAAGACCATAAAGGGGGGAAAAAAGCCTTCCAATTAAGAGCATGGTAACCAACATACATTTACCCATCTTGTCTAAAACCGCCTCTACTATCTAGATGCTGACCCCTCCTGCAGATTCAAGGTTAACAAATTTAGCAGTGTGCTGTCTACATAAAATAATCTTGCACAATCTCAGATTACTAAACACAATCTTATCAGTTCCTTACAAGGGGCAGTTGTCAGGCAAGCAAAGCAACAGCTACTACAAAAGCAGGGCATCATTTTCTAAACCGTTACAAATTTCATCAGCTTAAGCCAAAAGAGGAAAAAAAAGTGCCTTATACAACTAACAGCAAGGTTAAACCACAACATTCTAAAAAAAAATTACAACCGAAAGCAGAACTGCTAGATGGTACTACAGCAACTGAACACTTTTTTGTCCCTATTCTTATACCTGCTTCTGACAAGCAAGTTACCTTTCCAGTTCTGGGATTCTTCTCTCCATGTGATGTTTCAGGTTCACGTACTCTGATCGATGTGACTGTTTCTAGAGCTATATATAAAAATAAAACAAATTTACATTAAAGACTATCTATGGTGTCCTAATGAGGCACAGACATATACATTTTAAAAAAATAATGAAACGTAAGCACAAAACATAACTTCCTAAAGAAACAGCCACGATAAATGTTTTTTCTCATACATCAATTAAAACCAACTAAAACAGCACATCCCACTTCTCAAAACTATACTTCAAAAGTTAGTTGCATATGAAGTATTGGTGATTTGCTGAAAAGTAGTGCAAGACTTTCTCTTAAGTATAACAGAGTTCCTCCTGCACTCAAAAATTTCTGTTACAAAAGAAATTGCAAAATAAGAGCTGCTCAGAGAAACATGAGCTTTTACATATATATAAAAATGGAAGTAGCTCCATATCTTTTCTTCTTCTCCCCCCAGTATTTTTATTTGCTATCAAGAGAAAAAAAAAGTTCATCTGAGATACACTGGAAGAAAGCCAGTTGAGTCCAGCATTTCAAGAAAGTTCAAAGAGATACTGTTACCATGACCAGTTAAGCTGTCTAATGATACACTGAACCTTTTCAAGCTTTGGATTAATCCGTGCAAGGCTCGGTGCAGCATGTTACATAGATGAACAGACACGGATTGATATCATACAACCTTCTGATAACTTTTAACTCCAAATGACAGTTATTTTACATAGTTGAACAACTGCTGCATTTGGTTAGGTTGATCATATTACAACTACATAGACAGAACTGCAATCTAGAATTAGTCACAAACAAGTAAATGCATATTCACTTTCATATTCTGCTAGATGTTGCTTTTAAATTTACACTTCACTTGAATCTTATAGTCAACACTTAGGCATATAAATTTTAACAGAAACTGTCTCAGAGTAGTCTAGACAGTCACTTCTATACCACCCTTGTTCAGCCCACAGTTCTCCAGGGCAGGGCAGATCAGAAGAATTGCTGTACTGTTCAGCAATCAGTATCCAGCTCAGCCTGGCAAAGAGGCAATGTTGGGTGTCAAACACTCAAGCCCCTCCTTCCATTCTATGCTCCATATAAAATTCCTGCTGGCTTTAAATGATTGTGCAAATGCTCCATAAGGACAGCAACGTCAACCAGTTGGTGACCTTTGAGGATTTCCAGATCAGTGTCGAGATCACTTCGAACAACTAAAAAAGGGTGAGGGGTGGGGGGAGGAAG
>WBNH01008407.1:0-16618 GCA_013401255.1 Urocolius indicus
TTTTTTTTTTTTTCCTGATAATTAATACCTTCACTTATCTTTTGGCTCACTTAAAACACCTGTAAAATAACTTTATACAGACACAATCTAAATCATCTGTGCACATCAAGAAGGCTTAGCAATTCCTAACAGTTGGATTTTTACATTGCATAATTCAGTATTAGAACCGTCTCCTCATTTTTCATTATCCCTTCCACTTCCCTTCAGGATCTTACTGTGCAATGGCAAAGATGACATGATGTGGTAGTGTACCTGAAGGAAAAAGGACATGTGGCCCATCCAGACTTTGGTTATGTGAGACCNGATGACAAAAAACAATACCTTCTGATCTTTCTACTATGCCATTGGTCAAAACACCCATGATTCTTAATGGGAAATTATAGAGGGATGTTTTAGGAAGGGATTATTCCACAAGATAGATGTGGACAGCTACAAGTAATGTAGATGTGGAAGAACAAAGAAGTTCATTTCATTTAGAATATGTAATTCGGATTTTAATTCTGTTTTAAACAGTGATTTTACAATAAGCTTGGGGAAGTCATATACATTTTCTAAGACTAAGTTCACACAATAGATAAAACAATACTATGAGTTTTAATCTAATATTTCTAGATTACTATTTGATCTTGATGTATGACTTTAAAAGTCTCAACACCATACATTTATCAATGAAATTTTCCCTCCTACGTTGAAATAGACAGTCTTTATTGAAAATTCTGGAAAAAAATCCCACTTTGCAGTTCTTCCACAAATTCTGCACAACATGTATACATTATCTGTATTTAGTGTGAGTAAAAATAATGATTTCAATCACACGCAAGTCTCACATTATAAAAGTATTTTGTAAGAGTAATTAACACTGTAATTATTTTTTGAAAGAATTTTTGTTTGTAAAAGTGTCTCTTGACATTTACAAGTCCAAACAAGGTGTTTTTTAACTTTAACATACCTTCAGAGAATTTTAAAGTACTGTAAACTGACCATGGTGTTGGTCATCCAAAGAACCTAAAAAAGTTGAGCATTTGCTTTTCCTACAGCCCTTTTAAAATACAATTGAGCAATATATATAATCTTTATATGACTGTATGATGTACTATAACAAAAGTTACTTAATGTAAATGTCTATTTAATACCACTATTTTCAAGGCGAAGGTGAAGACTAATTGTGACACGCAACAGGCAATTATTTTCTTTTGGATTCTGAATGCTATTTTTTTTAAAAAACCACATTATTTTACAAAAAAAAATTATAGACTATCAAAATAAAATACATTTTGGCAGTTCAGTAATCAATTGAGGGTTGAAGGTGACCTGAAATTTCTGAGCTCCTATTGCTGTTTTGTGAAATCAGGAATGTCCATTACAGTCAGCTTTAAGCTACAACAAATATTAACAATTCTGCTGCTCAACAAAGAGACTGGAAACAGTAAAGGTAACAATCCAAATGGAGATCACTGAGCTCAACTGTACTGTGCAAAATGTACCTTCTTTCTTGATTGGCTGCTCCAAGGGGAGTAGAATATCATTTTAGATTCTTGCCAGTCTCCCAGGGCAGAAGACTGCATGAAAGCTTGCGTATGCACTATTTATTTTTTCCCCACTGAAATGCTAAAGGTTGGCACAAACTTTCTTAGACAAATTTAGTGGGCCAATATTTAACTGATATGTCTGAAAGTAGAAATGTGACTACAGTTTGCAATACAGATTAGAGAAATACTTTCTTGAAAGTTCTATTAGCTAAAAGTTTCAAATGTTGTTATAACTCAGAAACAGTATTTACATGTGTTTATAGAACAAGAGTCTAAACAACTGCAGGTTCATCCTACCTACATAAAGTATTTTGAGATATTTGAGATATATATGAGTAAATATAAAAAGTTTAGTCATAAAACACTATTAATCACCTGAATTTTTAATTGTTTATTTCATTACTTTTGTTTTATTCACCAGTTATAAAAATGCAAGTATAGCTAAACATCTAGTCTGTATCTACCTGAGGAGAGGTAATCGTTCAATACCACCAATATATGTAAAATATAAAGGAGAACTTAAAAATAAAAATCAAAACCATTGCAAACAGTTTTGTAGAAAAAGAAATCACTGAAAACCATTAGTCAAAAAAATTACACAGATTGCAAACAACAGAAATATAAAATTCTGAGGGTAAGACTTTCTGCTTTAGGTACTTTATTCACAGTAGGGAAGTATTTTCAATATTTGAAAAGACAGCATGATTATTTGAATGCCATACGATAGGCCTTGCTTAGCAACATTTTATGCACAGCTCAGGCTAACAACCTTATTGTTATGCCTTGTTGATAGACACCTGACAAGATTAGCATAGAAAAGCAACTTCCATGATAGAGTGATATACAGACTTCATAAGAAAAATTCACTTGAACTGATTTTAGTAAGGAAATAAATATTTCAGAAGATTTTTTTTTTTTTTACTCTAATTATAAAACAGGTATCTTCTCAGTCACAGTAATCAAATGCTTACAAAATCAAGCTTGTTAGATCCTAGGTGAATCAATACATGACTTATAAATGTGATCAAAATATGTATGGATGATTGCATTTTGTATTATACACCAAGTGTACGATTAATTGACAAAATCAAATTTACCCTAGTATTCTGCCAGTCCAGCATCCTTGTTTTTTTTTGTTTTTTTTTTTTTTTAAAGCAACACGTTTGAATTTTCTGCATTGAAGTAGCTGTGCAACTTTTATGGAATCATGGAATCACAGAACAGTAGAGTTGGAAGGGACTTTTAGAGATCATCTAGTCCAAACCCCCTGCAGAAGCAGGTCTGCCTAGGTCAGGCCGCATAGGAACATGCCCAGGCAGGTCTTGAAGACCTCCAAGGAAGGAGACTCCACAACCCCTCTGGGCAGTCTGTTCCACTGCTCCGTCACTCTCACAGTAAGTTTTTTCTTAAGTTTAAATGGAACTTTTGTGCTCCAGCTTTATCCCGTTATCCCTTGTAACGAGAACGAGAGCAGAAACCAAATTTTTTCTCACTCTTCACTGTAACCAGTAAAATCAAACAATGATGTTCATATGTCTTACATTCCTCGAGGACTATCTTTAGGTCCTGTTTGGCTAATATATATTCCCTAACCAGGATATAATGGTCTGTCAAAACCTTGATAAACCTTGAAAAATCAGGAGCCATCAAGTAAGATAGCTGTTATGGTGCTATGGTGGAATTCACTTGTTCTACATCTAAACACAAACTAACATCTCTCTAACATCAAGCATTAACACAAGAATCACAGAATGGTTGAGGTTGGCAGGATCCACTGAAGGTCAGCTGGGCTAACCTCCTGCTCAAACAAGGTCACCTAGATCAGACTGCCTTTTACCATGTCCAGATGGCTTTTGAATATCTCAAAAGATGTAAACTTCAAAATATCCCTAGGCAACCTGTGCCAGTGGTAAGTCACCCTCACAATGAAAAAAAGTGTTTCCTGATGTTTAGAGGGAACCTTAGGGAACTGTGTTCAGTCTGTGCATGCTGCCTCTGGTCCTGTCACTGGGCACCACTGAGAAGAGTCTGTCTGTCCTCTTGGCACTCTCCCAGTTCTCAGCTTGTGTTCATAAAAGAGACACTCCAGTCCCTTCATTATATTTGTGGCCTTTTGCAGGACTCTCTCCAGTGTGTTCATTATCTTTCCTATACTGGGGAGTTCAGAACTGGACACAGTACTCTAGGCATGGCGTAATGTCAAGGAACACTCTACAGATTTTAAAAATGGTTGCCAGTGGAAAAAATCAAGCTCTATTTAATGAGTGGGCAGGGTGTTTCCCGTCTTCTCCCTGTGTATTAGAATTGTGAGGCTGGAAAAACTTCGCCACCCCAAGTGTTAGCTGTGCAAGTCGGCTGAGCCCAAGCTGCCTTCTGGCACAGAGTATCCTACTCCATGAGATTAAAATGTAGATATATGGACTGAAGAAAAGAGTCAAACCACTTCATCTTTATCACAGTTCTGAAAATCAGTACAACATGATCACAGGGTACACAGAAAAGTCAGTGAGACTCTTTCCCAAAAATAAGTCCTTATTTAGCCTACTTTTTTTTTCCTTAGCATCGCTCACTTCTTGTTTGATGCCTATATTCTACAGGCATTGTACCACTAAGTTATGGCTTGCCTTCCTCATTACATTATTACTGCTTGTTCGAGAACTACCTAGTCACTCAATTGGTCAACTCAGTTTCAGTTTAATCACCATCTTCCTCTTCAAGTTTACTACAACTCCTCAAAGGTATTTTGATTTTTTTGTATCCTTTACAAGTCAATCCTTACTTACTAAGCTTGAATTCTAAACACATAAAATAACACACTATGCTTAACACCATGGAAAATTAAGCATATTTCAACCTTTTCTAGTTTTAACAGGAGAAAAAGGTGAATCATTGAGTTAACTTGACGAAGTTTGAAGGCAATTAGCATATAGCATCTGACACATTTTCTGTTTACACAATAGCATGATCCCATCCACAACATGGGTCTTACACTCATGTACACACTAAAAAAAAGTCCCATCAAAAATTGGCAAAATTATTTCATTTTCAGCTTACAACCCATGAAGCAAGGAATAGCCTAAAGCAAATCCAGAACATGACTATGCTTCTTTTGAATGGTATTTATAATGGATATACAGACAGACTCTAAACAATATAGTCAGTGCAGTAAATCATTAAGACAGCCATTACTTTTTCGCTCTTTTTTTCAAGTACTGTGTCTATTCTGACAGCATGAATTACAGGTCGTAACTTCAGAATCCAACAGTAACTGCAACAAGGACTATATCTTCTTTTCTGAGCATTAGTAGGTTGGAATTTTTATTTCTCTGTACTATGTCAAACTATAACACTGAAAATACCTGCACAGAAATGATATACACACAAAACCTTTCAATCTTCATGATGCACTATGGACTCAGATTTAGAACACAGTGTCACTTTCATGCTTTCAGGGAACATTGCATTTTCCTAATTTCTGCATGAGTGACATACAGAAAACAGTGAAGGCACATTTATGTCAAGTCTGCAATTTTTAATTATCACCAATCAAGTCTAAGAAATTTCTCCTTTGGTCCATACCTATCTTCCAAACTTTTTATTATGTCACAGCTCATAAAATTGTTTTGGCCGATGCTAGTCCCTTGCATTAAATTAATAACTAATCACAGGACATATTTATCATCTAGAGCTTTTAAATGAGAATTGTCAGACTTAATCACTCTCCTCATATTTTCAATATTTACAGAGCTTAATTTATCATACATTTCAGCAGTGTGACAACAATGGACTATTTTTCCAAGTTTTCAAGTATGTAAAGATAAAAGGGTGGCAAATCATCATAAGAGTCTCAAACTTTTACTCTTTCTGATATCACCCATTTTCACAAGTGATTCCTAAAAAACTGTTTAATACCAATCAGAGAGAGATGTAGAATTAGCTGAATAATTAAAAAAAAAACTAAAAAAACCCAGTTACACTTCATTATAGAAAATACATTCTGATTTTTACCATTGGTTAAACTTTGCAGACAGTATGAAAGTGATCTTTTCCAACCAAATGCTTGTAAAAAATAACTTATTTGATTATAATGTCAAAGATTCTCTTCTGAGACCCTTTATAAGTCTTTTCGGGGCTTACAATTAGAAGCTGGAAGGACTAATAACTCTGGTAAGGATATTGATTTAGGGGTAATTGCTGAGACATATGTTGAACCATATCACACATCTGTTTCAAACCACTTGCAGACTGTACTGAAAAATAACATTTAAACCAAAGTTATAGAGAACTGAGCAAATATGTGGCCACTGCTATATTCCATAAGAAGTTCATCTTACACTCTTGGACAGCTAAGATGTCACTCTCACACAGTACTGTACAATGAGAACAAGTATGAGTGACAACTCCCATGTCTACCAATTATACCATTGCAGCATAAATCGTACCTCAGTGTTGTAAGGCAATAGTACAGAATATCTGTTTCAGTAATCACAGTAAGAACAATACTGTGACTTCATATTTTAATTGGTTAGGGGAAAACTGAACCCTGGTAATTTATTGTCAGTTGTGAAACAAAAACCACTGTAGTGGGTGCAGATGCTCAGATGTTAGCAAGGCAGGCTGCAGAGTGGCCTCAGTGAGGAAAGGTTGGGGTTGTCCTAAGCTCAACAGAGTTGACAAACAAATCCAGGACACAGCTGAGCCCCTCAGCCAAGACAGTGGCAGCTCTGTGAAAACTATATTTAAAAAAGGGCAAACACAAGCCTAAAACACAGAGGTACAAACACCAAGGTCATGGACTGCACCCCATGGAAGGTACCTGCACTGGAGCAGTTCATGAAAAACTGCAACCCATGGGAATGATGCACACTGACAGCTTGTGAAGAACAGTAGCCTATGGAGAGCTGCAGTAAGTCAGTCTTGGCAGGCTACGAGGTGCTCATCAAGCTGCTCACTCACTCTCCTTCCTCAGCAGGATGAGGAGAATATAAGATGAAAAAGACTCAGTAGGGGAGATGAGGATAGGAAGATTGTTCACCTGTCACCATCATGGGCAAAACAGATTTGATGTAGAGAAACTGACAGTTAAACAGAGAAGGACAATGAGAAATAAGAACGAGTTTAAATCTACCTCACACACACCTCACTTCCTTTTTCCTGGGCTCAACTTCACTCCCATTTCCTTTACATTCTCTCTCATAATGGTGCAGGGCAACAGAGAAGGAGGGTTGTCAGTTCATAACACTTTGATGCTTCTTTCTGCTCATGTTCTTCTCCTGATACTGCACAGAGTCTCTCCCATGGGAGACATTTTTCATGACCTTCTCGTATGTGAGTCCTTCCCACAGCCTGCATTTCTTTATGAACTTCTCCACTATGAGACCTTTCCATAGAGCATAATTCTTAAGGAATAGATGGAGGAGCTCCTGCTAGGAGTCTGATCCAGCACAGGCTTTCCATGGGGTCACAACTTCCTTCAGGACACATCTATCTGCTCTGGCATGGGGTTCTCCAGAGGCTACAGGACAGATACTTGCTCCACCATACATTTCTACGTGGACAGCCTGCCTCACCATGATCTGCACCACAGGCTGCAGTGAGATCTCTGCTCCAGCATCTGAAGCCCTTCTTCCTCTTTCACTGACCTTGGTGTCTGCTTCTCTAATTTACTCTCACTAGTTTCCCCTGACTGCCATTTTGCAGTGTTTTTTACCCTTCTTAAGTACATTATCATATTGCTGATTGTCTTGTCTTTGGTCAGTGGCAGCTTCATTTTGCAACTGTCTGCAAACAACTCTGTCTGACATAGAATTAAGCTTTTAGTGTCATCTCACAGATGCCACCTCCACAGCACCACCCTCCCTCTTCAAAAAGTGTCTTGCCACATAAACCCAGTGGAAGAACTCATGCTGGAAGAGATAAAAAGTGTGAGGATGGAGTGAAGATCAAGTCTTATAAACTCACTGCAACCCCTGTTACCTACTGCCCTGTGCTGCTTCAGGAGGAGGAGGTATATGAGAATGAAGGACAGAAGTTGAGCCTGGGAAGAAGGGATGGATGAGGGAAGAGGTCTTATTTTTGCTTTTTCCCTCACTATCCTACTCTATTTTTAATTACCAATAAAGTAAACTGTCCCACATTTTGTCTATGACAGTAATTGGTGGGTGATCTCAAGGTGTCTCAATGCACGAGTTTTTCCATCTTATTTTCTCTTCCAGTCCTGTTGCTAGGGGAGAGGCAACAGGTGACAGCAGCTGGGTGGGCATCTGGCAGCCAGCCAACATCAACATACCATTTTTGACTAATCACAAGGGATAACTATTTCACTTATTTTTTCATAATCATTTAAAAAACCCCAATCCAGTAGATAATTCACCAAAGCATGTTAATTAACTTTCCTTGTCCAACTTCTCCGCTTCATTTAAAGATTTAAAAAAAACCCGACAGTCAGTCTCAAATCATTCTACAAAATTTAATTTAAAAGTATGACATTCAAAAGAATAAGTAAATTTAACAGTAAAATTAGTTTGTGTTACATTATATATCTTTTTATGGAGTTCGAGTTTTTAATGTATCTGACTAAACACCTGATAAATATGCAGAGAATTCAAAGGAGATAATCTTTCAGATAACTCTGAAAAGATTAAATTAAATTAGAATTAAGAAATGCTAATATTCACCTAGAATGACTCATGACAAATATCATATAAAAATTCAGTTACTTTTCTGAAAGACTCTACTATATCCTCAAGTACAGATTACACAAAAAGACAGGACTAAGAATCCGTGCTCCTGAAGCATGTTTGCACTTCACTCATGTGATGAATACTAAGATGCTATATTAGCATTTGCAGTCACCACAGATAAAATGAACATTTTTGCCTGTGAAAAAAAATATGCAAGCTGAAAGCTTTATATCTTTTTATTTTAGAAGTAATTTTCTTAAAATAATTTTTACATTGAATATGCAGAGACTTAAACTTTCAGGATGAGAAGATTCATTTTACTGTTTTGCTTCAAAATTGTTGCAGCATTTAATAATCCCGCATTTTATTAAAAATACATGGTAAGAACTGAGCTACTATTCTAATGCTCACATCTGCTAAGGAAATGTCAGGGCATTCACATAAATGCTAGCAGCTCTGAGACTAAACACAGTGAGCTGAGACATTCTTCAGCACTGTATCCTCTATCCACAGGATACACAGCAGATGCCCCCAATGCTTATTACATGTGTTCAGATGAACTCATGGTAGGCAGTCAACACACATTTTTCAAACTAGGCTATGGAAGACCACATGAACAATTTGCTAAGTAACAACATACAAATGCCAATATGCTCTATGCCAACAAGTATGATAACTAATATCGAGAAAATGTCACTGCAGTACTGACACAGCAGAATAATGTTGAGTACGTGTCTTCAAAGGAGAAAATACTTCTCCTGACTGTGCTGCTGCACAAACACCTTGGTTTTCAGGCTTACAGTCTGGCTTCCAATCAATTACACCCTGTTTCCTCTAAACTTCCTCCAAATCTTGACTGCCTGACTACTACCTTTGTCTAAAGTCTGTAATTTTCAAGTTCACCTAGCTTGCACTCAAATCAGAATACTCACCAACAAGTCCTAATCTTTACAGTATGGGGAGATTGTCCCACTACATCATTTACTCTGTTTTATTGACAGTTATATTTCATGAAATTTTATTTCAATTTTCTCAGAAATGATACAATTAGACCAAATTCAAGTATCCCATCTGTGCTGAAAGCTCAGGGAGGTGTACACAATGCGTAACTTCCTTCAAATGACTAATGAGAAGTCTTATGGTGGTAAACAATACCACTACTAGGTCATCAACCAACTTTCCTTGCTGTTTTACTATACCAGGCAGACACTGCACACCTGCCTCCAAATAACAACCATAGTTTACTCTCAGCTACCTCCAGCTGCTCTGCAAACCTCAGCACCTGCTAACAAAGTCACCTAAAATCAGTGTGTGATAAACTAAGTGAAAAAGTACAGCTCTCCTGAGACATTATTACAGGAATATTTGGCAACACCTACAGAGAAAGGACCAAAGTTCTCAAATGGTTGGGAAAGCACAGTCCTGTAATTGTAAATCCACACATTAATTTTGTTATGCAGGTAGAGTCTTATCCCTGAAGACTGGCAGTGCTATAGCACCAAAAAAATCTCACTGCAGCTCCAGATAAATTCCTTACCTAATCAGTACTGTTCCCTGCACCATCATGTTCATTAGAAGAACCGTAAAATACAATAGCAGCTGGCAAACATCCTCTCTATAAATATCACTAAGGGAGTGTTTTAGTAAAAAAGGTGACTTAAGCAAGCAGAAATTCTCTAAAGATTTCACAGCCTCTGCACAGATTTTAAATATCTATCTCCAGCTGAAGTGTCTATTCTAAGTGAATTAGGTAACACAGAAACTGAAGTGAATAGCAACTCAAACTCCACAGTGATTCACATAAAAACGTTCTATTAACTGCTTCTTTCTCCTTGATCAATTATGGATATACTACATAGCAGTTGCTCCTCAAACTATTAGAAAAATCACACACCTCTGAAAACTTTATCAGTACATCACAGTACATTTTCATGAATCCTCCAAGAGATTTGTTTCTAGATGTCACTAGTTTTATTCTATCAATTGACATTCAAAGGAACAAATGCTGTAAGCATTAAGACAACTTCAAGGTGACAAGGTTATTTAAATCAAGCCTCAGAGTATATTATTCACATCACCATGTACAGAGTACCCACTTTTACTCTCTTCCAATTGCAGACCCAAGACAATCTACTCACAATGCATATTAAAAGAGTTTGCAAGTTTTGTTTTGCTGATATTTGAAAGATATTTAACTAATATGATAAATATTATATGACATTTTTGAGGGAGCTATAATACAGACAAGTTCAACAGGTCTTTTTTTGATCTTGCTTAAATCTCAAATTTTAATAAGACATCCATTTTTCTTTCATTTTTAAAACAAGTATCAAGAGTATCTCAACTGAACATGCTGAATATTATTTTTGCATGATGTAAAAATAAATTATTTTTTACTGCTCTACATAAGCCTTCTAGTTGCATACTTTCAAAACCAAAAATATCTTTAATCAAAACAGAGAACTATTACTTCTTGTTAATTCACCAGTATGCAAAAGAATCACAGCACCAAAATTCTTAGCAACTGCCTGCCATGCAGAGATGTTCAACACTCTAAGTTTCAGTTCCACTCGGTTACTTAGGAAGAAATGTAATGGCCACAGCAGTAGGTCACAAGCAAGAGAATGCTACAAATGTTCTGGGGCCACAGATTTGCTTACAGGAAGAATTTTTATGGATTCCTGGAAACAATTATGTGATCTAAAATAAAGTTTTAAACCAGTAATTTACTGCTGCTGTAAAACCTAACAACAATCAACTACTCCTAAGAGATAAATCACAGATATATGTTTAAGCTATGTCAGTATTTTTGAGAACTTTCCTGTTTTCTTTCATCCTTGATTATACACAAAGAAATAGAGGAAAACAGTTTTCCAAGGCTTTAAAGAAAAGAAAAAAACCCAACATGCAGTCACTGTAGAGAAAATAAAAAAAGCAGTTTGTTAAGTTTGGAAAATTCTGGAATACAAGCCCTATGTAACTAGATCTCACAAGTAAGCAGGCCTGTCAATGGAGAGTGGACAGGGTGGAAGTGTGAGGTGGTAGAATTGATCTCTCCAACTCAAAATCAAGAGTCAGGTAAAATATTAGACTCTTACTATGTGTGTTGTAAATAATAATAAACAAAAGGTTTACTCAAAGGTCAAAAGATGAAGAAATGTCTCTGACACCTCTGACTAGGAGCCACTAAATGGCATCAAATAATAGTTTTTTAAAAGCTCATCATGCCTTTAATCATTAATAAAGTAATTTAGTTAGTTTAAAATAACTTGGTTTTTTACCTAAGGTATGCAATTGAACAATGCTGGGAATTTCTGAATGATCACTCAAATCCTTAAAGTATTAGCCTTATAATACTCTGCTAAACTGGCATCTACATTGATTATAGCCCAGTGATTGCAGCACATTCTTTTCATATAATTTTCAGCAATCCTTAAGTCAGTATTTAGGAGTAGGGGAAATTATTTAATTCAATTTTAAAAAGTATTTGGAACTTCATCACTTGTAAAACAGGAAAAATACTTATAAACAAGATTTAACAAAGCCATTATTTTCTAAATTCATTCTTTGTCTGCTTTTAGCTAAAGGCTAATTTAAATAACTAAAATTCGTAGTCAAGTTTTAGTTATTAGTCGCCTGTTGAAAAAGTACTTGCAGCTCTAATCAGAAATTCACACAAACAGGAAAGAACTATGGAGGAAAAAAGTCAACAATCTGGAAGCTTACATACAACAGCATTTTATCTATCATTGCTGAAAAGCATTTCCTTTTCTTGTTCAGCTTTGTAATTATAACTACATTCAACGTGAATTTTCAGAGACATATGGATATAATTAAAATATACATTTCTTACTCTAGTAATTCTAGTAATTTCAACAGCAGTTTGACACCAGTTTGAATCATACTGACATATTTGAGAATGTGTGGCATGAAAGCTCTCAGGTAGAAAAGAACCTGGGAGTGTTAATCGACAGCTGCCTGAACATGAGCCAACAATGTGCCGAGGTGGCCAAGAAGGCCAATGGCATCCTGGCTTGTATCAAAAACGGTGTGACCAGCAGGACAAGGGAAGTGATCATTCCCTCATACTTGGCACTGGTGATGCCACATTTCAAGTGGTGTGTCCATTTCTGAGCCCCTCACTACAAGAAGGATATTGAGGTGCTGGGGAGTTGAGGAGCTGGATGCACAACAAAGCTGATGAAGGATTTGGAGAACAAGTCTTATGGGGAGCAGCTGAAGGAACTGGGAATGTTTACTCATGAGAGTAACTCATGAGTTTACTCATTTGAGAAGGCTGAGTGAGAAGACATAATCACTCTCTACAACTACCTGAAGGGGAGCTACAGTGAGGTGGGGGTCAACCTCTTCTTTCCAGTAACAAAAGACAGAACACAAGGAAATGGGCTCAAGTTGCACCTGAGGAGGTTTAAATTGGCCATTAGGAAGAACTTTAAAATTATTAAGCACTGAAACAGACTACCCAGGGAAGAGGTGGTGTCATCATCCCTAGGGATATTTAAGTGACACACAGATGAGGTGCAGAGGGATGAGGTTTGGTTTAGCTTAGTGATGGGCTCAGCAGTGTGAGGTCAGTGGTTTAATTTCATGATCTTAGAGGCCTTTTCCAACTGAAATGATTCTACCATTCTATAATACTTAGAAGACCGTCCTACCTAAAACATTCATGCAGAAAGGTATACCATCTCTTAAGTAATTTCATTCAAAAGTGAAAATTATTTGTCTTTTAAATTAAATGTAAAATTCAATAATTGTAAAACTCCACTGCCTTAGCCTTATTCTGTGTATGAAAATGAGACTCTACAGACAGAAAGATCTGAAGGGACTAAACACTTTTAAAACCAGTGTATTTACATTAAGGGTCTGACTTAAATCTACAAAATCAAAATACATTCTTAAAGGCTAAAAGGACTGATTCTTAGTGAAAGTTAAATACTTCCTATTCAACACATTTCAATTTTAGTATTTTTAGAACATTATACTTTCATCAAAGTGTAAGCTTATTTATGCTTCAGTAACAGTATTAAAAAAAAATCTGTAACTATGAGGAAGAAGAAAAATTGCTGAAACACATAATTCTGGTTTATATGAAACTGATTTAGAACCTATCCCTCTTAAAAGTGTCTCCTTTTGTTTAAAGCACCAGTTTTAATATGCTAATCTGTCAAAACTAATTAAAATGTTATTTTCTGTGCATCTTAAGGTAGTAGCTTTACTCAATTTTCTAATTTTAAAAGGAAACTTCCACTTATAAAATTCTCAATATTTTTCTTTTTTCATCTGATCTGCAATAAAACTATAAATCATCTGTCTGTACTTCATATGAAATTATTTAATTAAAAGGGCAGTATACAGCAGGATAGGAGCAAAAGCCTAATGTAATAGCCCATAAATAGCCCATAGCCATGTAATAGTTATTCTGTCAGTCTAATTCTGGAGAGTCTCTTTGTCCAAAAATGAAGGAGTTGTTGCTTTCTAAAGAAATGTGAATTCCACTACTTAATACTCAAGCAGTTTATCCTTTATGTAGTCAAAAATAAGCTTCCTTGTTTGTATGCACAGAAATTGATTTAAATCCTGGATACCTGCTGAAGAAGTCATAATTGTAACTGTATATTTCAGTTATGTATTGTAAGGAGCAAATTCTCATAAATCTACAGGAAACAGATTAGTCCTGTCATCCAGTTATGATTAAACACTCGAAAATACACATCCAGATGATTTACTCAAAACAAGAAAGAACAAACACTCAGAAAACACTGCTTGCTTTTATTCATCTCCTCCAACCTCTGATCCATAAGGATGTATTCTCCACTGAAACAGTTCATCACATTTGCTTTATACTGGCTTTAGATGCTATAAGAAAGTTACCTGTCATTAATGATCCAGTTCAGACACAGATTGAGAGAATTAAGGTTCTTGCATCTCTTTACTATTTCCATTACGGTTTCATTGTCCAGTTCTGTGATATGACGTAGATCCAAGCTGGAAAGTTTTCTTAGCTATTGAGAAAATAAGACAGAAAGAAATAATCTGACATGTGTTTACAAATTTAACAGTTATAAAAATTGCTGAACTTTTCAGAATCATGTATAACATGTGCCAGATAGTAAAAAATATGAGATTACTATATTTTTCAGAAAAAGGAGTTTGCTACAGGTAACCTGATCAGGAGAAGGAAAAGGATGAGACTTTCTACAAACAGCTGAGATATGCCTCACATTCACAATCCCTGGTTCTCATAGGGAACTTCAACCACCTAGATATTTGCTGGCAAAGTCACACAATCAAGTACACGCAGCCCAGGAGCTTCCTACAGAACACTGACGAAAACTTTCTGTCACAGGTGTCCAACAAACCAATGAGGAGGAGTGTGCTGCTGGACCTGGTACTGACAAATAAGGAGGGCCTGGTTGGGGATATGAAGGTTGGAGACAACCTCAGCTGCAGAGACCATGAGATGATAGAGTTCAAGATCCTGTGTGTAAGAGGCAGGACACAAAGCAGGATCATTACCTTGGATTTCAGGCAAGCTGACTTTGGCCTCTTCAAAGACCTGCTTGGAGGGATCTCATGGGATAAGATCCTAGAGGGTAGAAGTGTCCAAGAGAGCCGGTTATCTTCAAGCGCCACTTCTTCCAAGCCCAGTATCAGTGTGTCTCCACAGGTAGGAAAGTAGGAAAAGGAGGCAGGAAGCCTCCATGGACGAGCAAATATCTGCTGGGACAACTCAGGCAGAAAGCAGCCATCTATGAGAGGTGGAAACAGGGCCTGATTTCTTGGGAAGAGTATAGGAACTTTGCTCAGAGCATACAGGGGTGCAACCAGGAAAGCTAAAGCCCTGTTAGAATTTAACCTGGACAGGAAAGAAAAGGATAACAAGGTTTTTTTTTCAAGTACATCAGCAGCAGAAGGAAGGTTTGAGGCCATGTGGGCCTGAACACAGAGGATGCCCTGGTGACAGAGGGTGCAGACAAGGCTGCACTACTGGATGCTTTCTTTGCTTCGGTCTTTACAGCCAAGACTGGCCCTCAGGAATCTCAGCCCAGCAAGGACAGTAGGATGGTCTGGACAACACAGGACTTGCCCTGGGTGGAAGAGTAAGAGGTTAAAGACTTGTTGGCTAGGCTTAACACTCATCAGTCAATGGGATTTGATGGGATGCATCCTAGAGAGCTGAGGGAACTGGCTGATGTGGTTGCTAAGCCGCTCTCCATAATTACTGAACAACCACAGAAGACCAGCAAGGTGCCTGAAGGCTGGAGAATGGCCAATGTCACTCTTGTCTTCAAAAACAGTAAGAAGAATGACCACAGGCTCAGCCTCACCTCCATCCCTGGAAAGGTGATGGAACAACTCATTCTCAATGTTGTCAATAAACATATGAAGGAAAAGATGATTATTGGGGGAGTCAACATGGACTCACCAATGGGAAATCCTGCTTGACCAACTTGATAGCCTTCTACAAGGGCATAACTGGCTGGCTAGAATGTATGGGGAGAGAGTAGTGGATCTCATCTACTTTGACTGCAGCAAGGCCTTTTACACTGTCTCCCTTAACATCCTCATCAGGAAGCTCAGGTAATGCAGCTTGGATGAGTGGACAGTGAGGTGGATCGAGAGCTGGCTGAATGACAGAGCCCAGAGGGTGGTGACAGAATCGAGTTGGAGGCCTGTGGCCAGTGGAGTTCCATACAGATCAGTTTCAGGGACAGTCCTTTTGAACATCGTCATCAATGACCTGGATAAGGGGACAAAGTGTACCCTCAACAAGTTCCCTGATGACATCAAACTGGTACCAGAAGGCTGTGCTGCTATTCAGCGAGATCTCTATCAGATTGAGAGTTTGGGCAGAGAGGAACTTCACGAGGTGCAACAAGGACAAGGACAGAGTCTTGCACCTGAGGAGGAACAGCTCTATGCACCTGTACAGGCCTGCTGGAGAGCAGCTCTGCAGAGAAAGACCTGGGAGTCCTGGTTGATAATAAACTAAACAATGAGCCAGCAATGTGTCCTCATGGCCAAGAAGGCCAATGGCATCCTGGGATGCATCCAGAAGTGCAGTGCCAGCAGGTGGAGGGAGGTTCTGTTTCCCCCTCTACTCTGTCCTGATACGGCCTCATCTGGAGTCCTGTGTCCAGTTTTGGACTCCCCAGCTCCAGAGGGACAGGGAACTTCTTGAGAGAGTCTAGTGCAGGGCCATCAAGATGATCAGGGGACTGCAACATCTTCCTTATGAGGAAAGGCCGTGGGAACTGGGGCTTTTTATTCTAGAGAAGAGGAGATTGTGAGGGGAACTCATTAATATTTACAAGTATTTGAAAGGTACATGTCAGGAGATTGGGGCATCTCTTTCTTCTTTTGTATCTAGTGACAGGATAAGGG
>WBNH01008411.1:4304-16295 GCA_013401255.1 Urocolius indicus
CACACTCTGCTGGATGCCCCCAGCATGATGCCATTGGCTTCTTGCCCCCCAGCCCACGCTGCTGCTCATGGGGAGCTGCTGCCCCACAGCACTGCCAGCTCCCTCTGCCAGAGCTGCTCTCCAGCAGCTCAGCCCCAGCCTGTGCTGCTCATGGGCTTGTTCCTCCCCAGCTGCAGGACTCTGCCCTTGTCCTGGGGGAACCTCAGCAGCTTCCTCTGTGCCCAACTCTCAGCCTGTGCAGCTCTGGCTGAATGGCAGCACAGGCTCTGCTGGATCAGCCCTTGCTCCCAGCTTGGTGCCATCAGGGCACTTGCTGAAGGGACACTCCATCCCCTCACCCAGCTGCCTGATGAAGATGTTGAGGAATACAGAGATGATCTGAAGCAGAGGAGCTGCCAACCTCCAGCTGAAGAGAGGAGTAAGGGACAACCTGTAACAGGAAAGATGGCCAGTCTTGGCTTAGTGCTGTCCTGGCTCTGTTTCCCCTCTTTCTGGGCTGCTACCTGCAAAGCACATCTCACGTTCACCTCCCAGCCACTTGCTGGGCACAGAGCTCGCTCGTAGCATTTCCCAACAACGCTGCTTAAGAAACCACTTCCATGTGAAACTGAGATGGCAGGAGGTCTGTGCCAGCCCTGACTTTTGCAAGTGCACTTTGCAACCCAAAGCACACTGGAAAGCCCACATCTCCCATTGCTCAGCTGTGATGAGCCAAGACCCAGACCTTCTCCTGGTCTTTACTCCATGGGGAGAAGCAAAAGATGTTCACATCCTCCCTTACAGGTAGTTTTAGACTCCCAGTGGCAGCCACTTAGTTCTTTCTGTGATGTCTACCTATCATTGGTGTCTCTCACTGGTTAAATATTATCCCTTAATTCACATTCAGGATAAATTCAATACCATTCAATAAAATTATGCCTAGAGGGAACTATCCCTGCAGGTTTGATGAGGCAACACCACCATTTACCAGGGACATGATGAATTAATATCTTAATTACTATCACAGCTTACTGAAAATGCACATTTCAATCCAAAAATTCCTATTTTTCCATGGCTGGGGATAAAACCTTCCCTTGCTCATATAGAGAATTCCCTGGCCTACACCTCAGCCCAATTAAAAATGGCCCTTTTTTTTCTGGTGAAGAGTCTGTCACTGGCATCCGTGCAAGACTTTAGATGGGACTGACTTTCCAGGACCTGAGACATCACCTCTTGCCAGCAGCAACAACTGACACCCCACACACAGGCAAGATAAGGCACGTTAGTTTACACCTCTCCTATCAAGACCCAAGTGGACATCTTCATTCACGCTGCACGTGGACAGTTGCCACATGTGGGCAGAGACACGGGAACTCAAGCTCTGAGAGGAACCATAGAAAGCAGCTCTCATCCTACAGCGTCCTCCTGTGGCATTATGTAATGATCCTTTTAATTAGGATGGAAACAAACCCCACCACCAATTCATCCCTATGCTACCAGGCTCAGAGTGAAGAGACCTGAAGTAAAATTGATGGTGGAAAACAAAACCAAAAGCCTATTAATGTGCTCTTTTGATCAGCATCTGACATAAAAGAGCAAACACATCCCGCTGCAGGGGGAAACTTCACACATGGGAAGTCTGGGAAAGGAACAAATAGGATTTTTACACATATTTATTAGGCATAAAAGCTCCTGTTTGCTACTGAAGTTTCTGCTGAAAGCCACCACTTGGCAACGTGACAGGACGTTCATTTCATGATGTGTGATGCAATTTGCAATGGGGCCTTTTTTTTTTTTGCAGCTTAACTTGGTGTATTTAGCAGGAAGCTTTGTGCTCAGTGTTGAGGATGAAGTGGTTTCTGCTTGAAGACTTCTGTCAGGTTTTAGCACCAAGGGGATGGTAAGTATGGTGAAGATTTCACCACAGCCATCAACCCTGCTGTGCACGGTCTCTCTGCTGCCCAGGCCAGCAGGAAGCAGCAGCAGCATATTAGAGAGAACATGAAGCTGAAAAAAAATCAAACCCCGTGCTTTTAAATCACCCCAGCAGCTGAACTGGGCCGGACAGGCTGCCAAAGCAGTATCACTTCAGTTGTTTGCCTCAATCACAGCATCGCAAATACTGTGTTCAGTGTTGGGCCCCTCACTCACTGCCACAGGGACACTGAGGGGCTGGAGCGTGGCCAGAGCCGGGCACAGAGCTGGGGAAGGGGCTGGATGGAGCACAAGGGTGCTGGGGAGGGGCTGAGGGAATGAATGGGGGTGTTGAGGCTGGAGCAGAGGAGGCTGAGGGGAGCCAGGAGCACTCTCTGCCACTCCCTGACAGGAGGCTGCAGGGAGCTGGGGGTCGGGCTCTGCTCCCCAGCCATGAGCAACAGCCCAAGAGGAAAGGGGCTGGAGTTGGCCCAGGGGAGGTTGAGGCTGGAGCTGAGGCAGAACTGTTTCCCTGAGAGGGTTGTCAGCCCCTGTGCCAGGCTGCCCAGGGAGCTGAGGCAGTGCCCAGCCCTGGAGGGATCCCAAAGCCATGGGGCTGAGGTGCTGAGGGCTGTGGGTCAGTGCTGGCTGGGGCAGGGTGAGGGGAGGGCTGGGACTCAAATGTCATTTCCAGTCATAGTGATTCAGTGATTGTAATGGTAGGTCACAGGCAGAGCACAGCATGGACATGCAGGACTCCACTTTTTTAGACTTTTTTTTCCCCCCAAACATTAACCAATTCCCACAAAATAACATTAAGAAGTACTACAGTGCAAACAATGTTCCTCATAAAGACACCAAACCATGGTTAACACGCGTTCAGAAACTCACATGGAGGGCACATCACACCCCAGCCTCCATCACCCAGAACTGGAAGTCAAATTACACCATAAAACTGTAAACCACAGGGTGGAACTCTCATGTAGCATTTCCATGCTTCCCCCCAGGCTCCACAGGTTTCACATTAAGCTTTTGGGGTATATGTCAAGAGGATGGGGCAGCCCTTTTTTCTGTTGTCTCCAGTGGCAGGCCAAGGGGTGCTGGGCACAGGCTGGCACACAGGCAGTGCCCCTGGCCCAGGAGGAGCAAGTCCTTTGGTGCTGAGGAGAGGGAGCCCTGGCCCAGGCTGCCCAGGGAGGGTGTGGAGGCTCCTTCTCAGGAGGTTTCCAACCCCAGCTGGACACGTTCCTGTGCCCCCTGAGCCAGGGGAAGCTGCTGGAGCAGGGGCTGGGGCTGCAGCAGCTCTGCAGGGCCCTGCCCACCCCACCATTCAGGGATCCTGCGATACCCAGAGGTAACTCTTCCTTATCAGTAGCATCTGGGGCAGAACTATCCTCCCTAAAGTTTATTACAGGAGGTGTAGTGTGTCATCTTAGGAGTTGTAACCTATGATGACTGACACTCTCTAAGATAACACTCCTTCCATTTCCACAGTATACCTTTTAATTTAAAAGCTAAAAACCACACAAAAATTCCAAGTTCAAATTATTTTACTTTGTGGGCACAGTCCAGAGCTCGTTGTATCAGTGTGGAGTGAGCTTGTCATCTCTAGCTGATACAGCTCTTTTAATTAACATGCAAAGTGATCTTTGAAGAATAACTAAGCAACCAAGTACAACTGCTGTTTGCTGCTGGCCGACAGCACTCCCAGCACTGCACAAAGGCACAGCCCTCACCCCGACAGGATTACTGCCTAAAAGACAGAGCACAGCCCGAGCTGGCTGCATTAAGGTGCAAATGTTCTCAGTTTTAATCCTCTTTTATCAAGAGAAAGGATTAGTGGTTATGCTGGACTACCGAAGAAAAACATAATGGAAGTGTGTTTTGCTGAGGGATTCGAGTGAGAGGATGGTGATGTGACATCCCAGGCCCTCATCCAGAGCCAGGCTGGGAGGTGTGAGGCATCATGTTAACCCCAACATGCAGCATGGATGAGGTTGTCTGCCTCCAGCTTTGGTTAAATGGATCACCTTAGGGACTCAAGTCTCCTTCTTTGGAGACATCCCAACCCCAGCTGGATGAGTTCCTGTGTGCCCTACTCTAGATGCTGCTGTTCTGGCAGGGGGGTTGCACTGGATGAGCTTTTCATGTCCCTCCCAGGCCTTGAGATTCTGTGACTCAGTGCTCATATCACATTAGTTCAACCAGATTAGCAGATAACACAATCCTAACCACATTTCATTGTCTTTCTCCCTAAAATGGCAATGCCAGCCCATCCATCAGTGGTGGGTCTGTTAATGAAGCACAGTCTCTGGGGAGATGCTCGATATGGTATGGTTGATCCTAAACCCAGGAGGATGTACATCAGGATGACTGGGCTGCCAAAATGCTGAGGGGCTGCAACATGTGTGTGAGGAGGAAAGGCTGCAGCCCTGGGGCTGGTCAGCCTGGGGAAGAAAAGTCTGAGCTCAGGGGAATCTCAGTAACACTTAAAAGTATTTAAAATGTGGATGGGGCAGCATCTTCTTCTGTTGTCTCAAGTGACAGGACAAGGGGTAATGGACAAAAGCTGGAAAACAAAAAGCTCCATTTAAACATAAGGAAAAACTACTTTACTGTGTGGGTGAGGGAGCCCTGGCCCAGGCTGCCCAGGGAGGGTGTGGAGGCTCCTGCTCTGGAGGTTTCCAAACCCACCTGGGCACATTCCTGTGCCCCCTGATCAAGGGGAACCTGCCGAGCTGGAGGAGCTCTAGAGGTCCCTTCCAAACTCCACTCATTCTATGATTCTGTGACTTGCTGGTTCATTTTTCTCTCCAGTTAATCAAGCCACTGTGCTCCTCAAGCCTCCTCCTTGGTACTCAGCTGCCTTCCACACAGGCAAAACCAAACACTCAGGCCCAAGCCTTTGGTTAAAAGATAAAGCAGAGTTCTAACAATCACACACACGAGGACACCCACTAACATTCTTCTTTCTAAGCACAGTTGTCTCCTCCTGTCTTAGTTTGGAAAGGTGTGTGGGTCAGTACATTTGACATAACCTTCCTGTGCACGTGGGGAACATCTGAGGTTGAGCCATCAGTGTTTCCCCAGTCAGTGCCCAAGTGAGGCTTTTCCTGCTTTGAACACACAGCACAATATACAAATCCCACGGGAACTGGAAGGTTTGGGAGTTCCTGCAATGCACACTGAAAATGGACAGCCAGTTTTCATTTGCTGCTCCGGTTTGGACTGCAGCTATTTCTTCACCACATATGCTTCTCAGCATCAGGGTTGAAGTATTACAGCTATCACAGAACATAACCCATGTCCTTCTAGAGCAAGAGACTCAATTTCCTCATTCTCCTGCCCATTGCTGTGTATCCTCATCATGCAGAAATAAACAACTTGAAGAAAAAGAACTTGCAACCCAAAGCAGCTATGAGAAAAGCTTTGAAGCAGGTAGTGCTGTTCCCTTTCCTCCCTGGAAAGAGCTATTTCAAGTCTATTCTCTTACAAAGGGGAAAAGCAGGAGTTAAAGGATTTTCTTTGTGCCCAAGAAAGCGGCTGCAGAAGCAGCAGCAGGAGACTCCAAAAATAAACTTATGAGGAGAAGAATTAATTTACACAGCATTCCTCCATAAAGGATGTTGCAAGGTAAATAAAGAAGGGAGGAAAAATGAATGTGGGAACAATTTCTTATGTCTAGTACTGCTGTGGAGGTTTGGACTGTGCTTCAGAGTTCAAGGAGCATCTGGATCATGCACTCAGTCATGTCATACAATCACAGACCCACTGAATCTCAAGGGCTGGGAGGGAGCTGGAGAGCTCACCCAGTGCAACCCCCCTGCCAGAGCAGCAGCACCTAGGGCAGGGCACACAGGAACTCATCCAGCTGGGGTTGGGATGTCTCCAGAGAAGGAGCCTCCACAGCCCATCTGGGCAGCCCCTGCCAGGGCTCCCTCACCTCAACAGGGAAAAACTTTGTCCTGATGTTGCTCTGGAACCTCTTATGATGGCTTATTTACTGCTGGGGACAAGGTATATGTTGTTCTGGCACACTGGGCAACACAGATGGGATGGCACGGTCCACATTCCCAACATAAACACATGTGAGGGTAACACAGCTGGGTCAAGTTACCTCCAAAGGAGCATCCACGCAGCACAACAGGTATGAAGCCAAATGCTGAGTGAAGGGGGTTCACAGAAAGATTTTGATTTGACAAAAAGGCTGAGCCTTCACTGCTCCATGCCAAAAATCATATTGTCCACAGATACAACCACTGACTCTAAGCAAGCTGCCAAGGAACAATGCTTTACAAGACCCCTGCTTCATTCCACCTATGTAATGGGAACAGACACCAGGCCACACACTTTGTCAAGCACAGATGCTGTTGGGAAACTATAGAACCTGAAGGGCTGGAAGGGAGCTGGGAAGCTCATCCAGTGCAACCCCCCTGCCAGAGCAGCAGCACCTAGAGCAGGGCACACAGGGACTCATCCAGCTGGGGTTGGGATGGCTCCAGAGAAGGAGCCTCCACAGCCCATCTGGGCAGCCCCTGCCAGGGCTCCCTCACCTCAACAGGGAACAACTTTGGCCTTATGTTACTTTGGAACCTCTTCTGTTCCAGTTTGTACCCGTTGCCCCCTGTCCCATCTTGGGACGTCCTGTAAGAAGCAGGAATTTGGACTGAATAATCCACGGGGGTTCCTTCCAACTTGAGATACTCTGTGACTCTGGGGGTGTGGTTGGGCAAGTGGTTTTGACCCTATGGGGAAGTTTCCCAAGGCTTAAAGTCATGCCCGTTTGGTTAGTTAGGAGGAAGGACTCCATTTCTTCTTGCCTGCATTTCTTGATCACACAGGTGACAAGCAAGAAGCTTGCTCTGCAAATGAAACTACACTTCTTGTATGTTTTCTTCTTGTGTGTTTGAAGTCTGGTCATTTTTTGGTAACTAGTGACAAAGTTGAGTTACCCTCCAAGTCACTATCAGTCTGCAGCACCTGAGCAAGCCATTTATAACACAGACAAGCACACAGAGCTAACAGATAAAATAACTCACCATTCACTTTACACACAGCCTCACAGAGGCAAAAAGTGAGCAATACCCAAGAAAAACAACGTGAGTGAGGAAGCAGAAGCTCAGAGCCCAGCACCTCGAGCAGAAGGCACCTCACCATGCTCAGTACCCAGGAGACTCCCTCTCTCATCCTCCAGCACTAACATGGGCTGGTACTCACTGAAAGGAGTATGGTCTCTCAAAAAAGGATGAAAAATCAATGCTTGGATGGAAAGCACCTTCCATATTAAGCATCATTAAGAGTCTTTGTACAGCTACATCTTTCTTAGAATCATTATGGTTGGAAAGGCTTTAAGCTCACTGAGTGCAACTCCTCACCTCACCCAAAGCCCATCACTCAACCAACCAAACTAATCAAGTAAAACCTCCTTAGAGGTGGGATTAAACCCCCCATCACTGGCATCAAAACATGAACATGCATCAGGATGCCTGTCACTCTCCTACATGCTCCACCAAATATAGCCTCCACCTCCCCATTTTCTATCTGTCAATAGGAGAGACTCCTTTGTGGAGTTTGGCAGGCGACTCATCCACAGCAACATCAGACCAGCCTCAGACAGAACTCCTTCCCATAAAGCTAAAGGCACCAGGTCACCTCTGAAACCAAGCAGGCATAGAGCCTGGCCATCCCACCAGCATCCCCCTTACTAACACTCCATGTGAGAGCACAAGCTCTGCTCCTCTTTCTAAACTGTATTATTCCCCAAAGCATCACAGGCTCTGAGGTTTCCTAGTGAGTAGTGGCACAGGACAGGGATAAACTCCATCCAAACCTCCCAATGGCACTGCCACAGAAATCACANTGACATGACTGAGCTCACCCCTCAGGCTCCTCTTCTCCAAGCTGCAGAGCCCCAGCTCCCTCAGCCTTTCAGCACAAGGCAGATGCTCCACTCCCTTCAGCATCTGTGTGGCCCTGCACTGAACTCTCTCCAGCAGCTCCCTGTCCTTCTGCAACTGAGGGGCCAGAACTGGACACAATATTCCACATGTGGTCTCACCAGTGCAGAGCAGAACCTCTCTGCACCTACTGCCCACAGCCCTTCTAACCTACCCCAGGATGCCATCGGCCACATTGCAATTGCTGCAGTGGATAGGCAATAGACCTGAATTCCCCCAAAAGCAGGACAGTGCCTGGATCAGGTTTAGCCTGGACAAGTGAGAGGTTCCTGCCACTCATGGTACAAAGCCCTGGCAGTCTGCACCACACTGGACCTTCAAATCTTTCTCTGCACTCCTCTGCTAATGGTTTATAGCCTTGAGGCTGGGAAATGGCAAGTTTTGGGTGGAAGCTTAGCTTCAGGTGGAAGCAATGAGAAGATGATGGTAATGTTCAGCATTTTATGGTTGGTAATACTTTAGATACACAGGCAGAACAGGCTGATACAGAGATTCACAACAGCTGATGCACAAATTCAGTGGCTAAACCAAGCAGACAGACAGATCAGGGCAAGGGCACACATCTGCACTTAACAGTGGGAATGTGAGAAACTACTAAACTGATCCTCTAACAAACAACTGCATTCAAAACTCTTAGAGGATGGATTACCTTGAAACACAGAGAAGCATTCCCCAGGGCCGTGCTGCAGCCTGGGTGCCACTTGACTCCCTCACATGAAGGGTCTTGGGTGAGTTTGTAGGACTTTCAGCAGCAAGAGCCTTGTTGAAGACCCAGAAGAGCACAAGAACCAGCACCAGAGCTCTGAATCTGGTGTGAAAAAAAACTAAGCTGGAAAAAGTGGCAACCTTTCTCCTTCGTTTTTATCTACAACTGGTTGTAGCTGGTCCTAATTTTAGATAAGCACACTTTACAAACGGCTGCGTAGCAAAGAGCTAATGAAGTTCATTAGAGAGCTGCATGAGTCACAAGTATCTGCCTCAAGTGCCACCTCAGCACCATTTCTACTATTACAGAGGAAAAGATTCGCCACCACACAGCATAAACAGACCAGGAGGTGTATTTTTAAACTGGTTTATTAAGTAACTCGAGCACTAGGTAATGGCTAATACAGAAAAAAAAATCTTAACTGTGGGGTTTTTTTCCCCCCCACCTCTGGCTCTACTTCAGTGGTGTATGAAAGTCCAAGGCTGAATTTGACAGCACCTCTTGCCCTGAGAGTTACCAACACGAGCCCACTTTTACTGACAGCACACAATGTTCTCATGTAGAAAAGCCTGTGTCAAATCTTCCTGGTGAAAGAGACACACGGGCATGGCAGAGTCACTGTGCTCTGCTTCCTTCCTAGAGAATACTTTTCCAGATCAGAGGCTAAAGCAAAACAAGAGCAATTCCCAAAGCCTTCCAGACCATGAGAAGCTGCATGGAAACCTTTCTCAACGAGGAGAAGGTGGAAGCAGCAATGGAAATAGTCCCAGAGCATGTACACACACATGGCAGCAGGAATTAGATGTGATGTAGCCTCGAAGCGTGGTTTATGATAAAGGCAGCCCCAGTGCTCCCAACCTGAGCTCCTGCAGTCCTTTCTAACTTCTTTACTTTCACTTAGGAGGCTGAAATCTTCCAGGCTTGAGAAAGCCAGAAGTGAAATTGGCTGCTTTTAAGTCTAAGAACAGATGACTCGGGTTCCTGAGCAACACAAAATCGATGACATTCCAACACCTGCAGCTGTCCTCACACTGAGATACCTTCAGTCTGAAAGCTGATGTCCCTGCAGCTCACCAGTCACAGCCCAGGAAAGTTGAGACAACTAATTGAGATCATAAAACTCCTGCGTGGCCAACCTTACTCAGAAGCAAAGTGGCCTTTGCTCACTGCAGCTCAGTCCTCTGTGGGCGAGTTTACGCCACACGATTTCCTGACGGAGCTGGAGAGAAGGGCAACCTGCAAGGGACAGGGCACACACTAAGGACTCTCACTGGCACCACTGGTTTGTGCCAGGATCACAGAATCTGGAGGGCTGGAAGGGAGCTGGGAAGCTCATCCAGTGCAACCCCCCTGCCAGAGCAGCAGCACCTAGAGCAGGGCACACAGGGACTCATCCAGCTGGGGTTGGGATGGCTCCAGAGAAGGAGCCTCCACAGCCCATCTGGGCAGCCCCTGCCAGGGCTCCCTCACCTCAACAGGGAACAACTTTGGCCTTGTGTTGCTTTGGAACCTCTTGTGTTGCAGCTTGTGCCCGTTGCCCCTTGTCCTGTCACTGGCCATCCCTGAGCACAGCCTGGCTCCAGCCTCCTCACACCCACCCTTGATGGGTTTGTGACATGACTGAGCTCACCCCTCAGGCTCCTCTTCTCCAAGCTGCAGAGCCCCAGCTCCCTCAGCCTTTCAGCACAAGGCAGATGCTCCACTCCCTTCAGCATCTCTGTGGCCCTGCACTGAACTCTCTCCAGCAGCTCCCTGTCCTTCTGCAACTGAGGGGCCAGAGCTGGACACAATATTCCAGGTGTGGTCTCAGCAGGGCAGAGCAGAGGGGGAGCAGAACCTCTCTGCACCTACTGCCCACAGCCCTTCTAACCCACCCCAGGCTGCCATTGGCCTTCTTGGGCACGAGGGCACGTTGCTGGCTCATGCTCATCCTGCTGCCCACCAGCACCCCCAGCTCCCTTTCCCCTCTCCTGCTCTCCAACAGTTCATTCCCCAGTCTGTGCTTGTATCTGGGGCTGCTCTTTCCCAGATATAAGACTGAGTTAAGAACTGCTCAGAACAAGGATTGGATGACACAGAGGGTTCCCAGGTTGATGGATTTACAGCTTGTGAGCAAGAACCCACACCTCATTTACAGTAAAGGCTTCACCTACATGACATGAGGCTTCTGAAAAGGAACTGCCATATGATAAAGCTCAACTGTGACACTATAGTAAACACTAAACACTGGGAGAAAAAGTGCATGATCATAATTTAACTCAACACTACACTGGAGCACACTTCTGCACAACAGACAAGATTAAAACCCTCTACAACCAGTTAACAGAATCCCAACCTCTCCAAAGTCACCATCATCATACACATCCCTTTTCACTCTCAGGGAAACAACGTCCTCACTCCCAGATTCAAATGTCTCTCTGTTCTCCCAATATTATTAAGGTATTAAAAGTTCAACGTAACACGATTTCAGCCAGAAGACAAGGTAACACCACTGCTGAAGTCAGGATGAACACATGTTGCCATGATGTCACAAATGAAACTCTGAAAATAACGAGTGCCAACAGCCACCACGCCGCTGGAAACGTTCTCACCCCATCCAGGAGATAGGAAGAGGGTTTAAAAACTCCACCTGGAGAGCAGCAAAGCTAACGCAGGAGAGACAAAAACCACACCAGCAACGCCCATCCCCAGAGAAAAATCCTCAGCTCTGGAAATAACGAAGAATAGTTGCAGAGAAGGGGGAGGGGGGGTAAAAATAAAGATCCAAATCTTGAAGAAGTGCACAGAAAAACATCTCCACACGCTAAGAAAATGATCTGTAGCTGCAATAAAGGAAAGATTTAGTAACATCCCCTCCCCACATAGGAAGGATTTTGAGCCAAAGACTTCTGCCATGTAATTATTATTTACACTAAGTCCTGGGCACCTCAGTCATGAAGCAGATGTTGTATAATGCAAGAACAAAGAGATGAGACTTATATACCTTCGTTTTGGGTGTATTAGGAAGGGGGAAAAAAAAAAAAAAAAGGAGAAAAGAGCACAGTGATTCTGTTTGCGTGATGGACAGCATCGAAAATCAGCAGCAAGCAGCCCCGCTCCTCAACTCGGCTACAAAAGGGCCTTGGACACTGCCACATTCGCAGGCAGAGAAATAAAAAGGGAGTTAAAAAAAAAAAAAAAGCAACAAATGAGAAGAGGGAGGGGACCAAAAAAAAAAAAAAGCGGCGAGACAAAAAAAAACGAAAAGGAAAGGAAAAGGGAGAAGAAAAAAGCTCCACAAATGGCTGCAGCCGACACTCAACTTCCCTTCCCCGGAGCGGGACGGGCTGTGGCCGGGGCCAGAGCTGGAGCTGGAGCAACCTGCTCCCCTTCTACAGCCAGTAGCACCCAGCCCGGGTGCTGGGCCAGACGCGTGGGTGCGGGGTGGGTGCGGGG
>WBNH01008413.1:4984-57981 GCA_013401255.1 Urocolius indicus
CTCTACTCTGCCCTGGTGAGGCCTCATCTGGCATCTTGTGTCCAGTTCTGGACTCCCCAGCTCAAGAGGGACAGAGAACTTCTGGAGAGAGTCCAGTGCAGGACCATCAAGATGATCAAGGAACTGGAACATCTTTCATACAAGAAAAGGCTGTCGGAACTGGGGCTGTTTAGTCTAGAGAAGAGGAGACTGAGGGGTATCTTATTGATATTTACAAATATCTAAATGGTGGGTCCTCGGAGGTTGGGGCATCCCTGTTTTTCTATTGTAGCTAGCAACAGGACAAGGGGTAATGGGATGAAGCTGGAACACAAAAAGTTCCACTTAAATAAAAGAAAAAACTATGTTACTGTGAGGGTGAAATATCAGTGAAAGTTATGCCCTGTACTTCTAACCATAAAGTCTTAAGTGGGATGGTATAATAATGGAATAGTAATGGAAAGCACCTTTCCATAATTGAGATAATCCATATTCTGTAGTAGCACAGGACAATTCACAAAATTTTTTTTTGTGATAAATGGTTAAAAAGTTGTCATGCAACTAACTAAAGCCAAAATCACGGAAAAGTTTCTCTGATATAACCACTGAATTTATTATTTCCCTTCTTTCTTTCCCTTTCTTTCCATTTTTTGCAGGCTTGGTGACTGAAGACTGTATAAATATACAAATACTTCATTAGGAAAATTGGAAAAAAGACATCATTATGCTGACCACAAAGCTATAAAGCACGGCTGCTTGTATTGTGCTGGGCACACTATCTTTCACGAGAACCTTGGCTCATAAGCCCAGTTCGAGGTTCAATAGCCTAAGCGCTGACAGTATTGCCTGTGAAAGTCTTATGCAAAATGTAAGGGCTTAGTTTTAGTTATTTTTCTCTCTTCTAGTCGCATTTCCATGTATACCCGCTTGTCCTGACAAAAGAAAAAACAAAAAAAAACCAAGCCTGAGGGTAACCATATTCCCCATCAAAACATGAAGTTACCTCTAAATTGCTTCTATAAAAAATAGATAATCAAGTCATGGCCAAACAGCAAAGGTGAAATGCATCAGAAATTTACAATATTCATCAAAACATGCAAATCTTGGTAGAAACCACATCACAGCTCACTAATGGTATTGTATAAACATGTGGTCACATCTATTTTTGAACTTTAGTAAAATAGTAAAACAGGAACGTGATAGTGACACATCAAAAAACATACACCTGAATTTTTACTGAACTCCCGTTTCCAAGTCAGTTTGGCTCTAATTCTGAGAGATGGTTTCACTAGTCTAATGTCATGGCTACTTCTTCATATATCTGCAGTCTCATCACAGATCAATGAAGAGAAAGACTAGAGATGTGTGTCTCTATCGAAGACCTAACAGAGTATATCTCTAGCTATTACCATGCATCTGATACCTCAACTACAGGCCCAACATTTTTAATTTATCTCATAAATCAATTTGTAGAGAGCAACTATAGCTCATTCAACCCATGGCAAATGGTTTTAAAGCTTTTCTAGGAATAACTTCCCTTATACTAACACATTGTCTCATAGGAATTCTTTCCTGACTTTGCTTACAGCAATGTCTTCAATGCTTCAGTTTGTGTTTCTACTTATGCTTCAATACTTTCTAGCTGTTTGTCTTTCTTTCTTACAACAGTTTCACTCATTCCTTTACTCATTTTTTGTTATCATGCAGTATTTCATGTACTATATTTGCATATAACCCCATTGAGGTATTGTATACACTACCAATATAATGGCTGAGTGGAATTGCCTACTTACTGAATCGCACAGTATTTTGGAATTCAATTGAAACTGTAGAACCACATTTTAAGGAAAGAGAAAATCATCTTTCCAGAGAAAAAGATTCCAACCCTGTGTTTTATAATAAATAATCTTGGGTGATTCATTATGCAAAGCACTCCAGATGCTTTTCAGATTTCATATTAGAAGATCCAGACATGGATTTTAAGGATATTGTTTACTAACTATGAAAAAAAAATGCTCCTAGTGCTATTAAGAATATGTGAGCCTTTTTGACAGTGTTTAAATGTAATTAATATCTCTTTAAACTTCAGTCTACCATAAAGAAATATGACTAGCTATTTGTTCTCTGAGACTTCTATATCTGAACTTCATCTCGTCAATAACTTTGTATCTAAAATTGCCCCGTCAAACTTCTGTAAATAATTTGCAAAAGGAAACTTCTTGACATACATTAATACATTCTTGGGATACATTAATGGTGTACATTAATGCTCTGTCAAACACAGATCTGAAGTTGATGTAATTTGCAGAGAAACACCTCAGCTGTCACCGTACGTTTAAATGCCAAAGTTCTAGGTTCAGCCATTATGAAATAAGAAGTCTCGCAGCAAGAAGCTTTTGGTATATGAAAGAAACAGTCACACCGTTACCATCTTGAGCCTGGGAAAATATAGCTAATTAAAACTTACTATTGTTTTAAATGTAAAGAACATGCTTTAAATAGTTGAAATATGACACAGCTAAAAACAATAGTGTACCCTTACTCTGTTTCATGTTCTCCAAAGCAGTGACTTGACATCCCAATTTTTATCATCACATTTCCAGGATTAATTGATTCCTCCCTTCAATAGCTGAGTCAAAACACCAAACCAAACTAACACCCCACCTCTTGTCCCCCTCAGAAAAGGAGTGGGGTTCAGGAAAGTCAGAATAGACTTTATTAAAATGCTATATATTGTGCTATTTACAGTATAAGCCATAAACAGGAAAAATACATGTTATATAAAATATTCACATTGCTTTAAAGTTAATTTTCATTTCAAGCACTTGAAAAGGAAGCTTGAAGGATAAAGCTGCTTTCATAGAATTTCTTGAATCTCTGAAAATGAATCCTTAGTATTTTTATTCAATAGCTCAGTGATCCAAGTATTCATTCACTCAGAACATGAGTCCTTAGAGTTCAATGCCTTCATCCACATTACTGAAATAGAGCTCAATTTTCCAAGTGGTTCACGAAAATACTTTAACTACTGAGCTATTGGTAATATGTAAATTGTAACACTGGGAAGTACTGTCTTAAAAGCTGGGCAGACAAAATGTCTTCACATAATACAGTTGGTTTGTCCTATCCAAAGTAAAAAGAAAAAAAATGACTGCTACCTGCAGACCTGCAGGTTGTGCATTCCTGAGCAGCAGCTATTACTAAGACCAGTGAATACCAAAGCCATGAAACTAAAGCAAAAAAAAATGCAGCACTGTTTTTAATTAGCCAAGCCCTTACAAACATTGGCTTTCTATATCCTATGCAATTCTGATACAGTTTTTAAGAGAATCCCCTCTTGATTTCACTGATATGCTTAGCTTACTACTTTACTCTTCTCAATCTGTCCATTTCATGCGATTTGAGATGATTGTTTCAGCAATTGTTTCTATGACCATAGCATTAATTCTGTTCTAACAGGAATGTCTATGAAGTTGTTAGTGTTTATGGTGAATGCACTCTTTTGATCCTTTTTCTAGAAGTGCAATTCTTTATTGTAATTTGTCCACTTCAAACTGAAAAATCTCATTTTAAGCATCAATGTAAGCAAACAGGATCTTCTGAAGCAATAGACTGAGTTTTCATAAGAAAGAATTGTATGGTTGGTATATTTCCCAAGGGACCACAGAAATTATTTCTAAAATACACCCTGTATCCACCATCCAGGAGAACACAATTCCAACAGTTTCTCATGAAACAAGGTCTCTTGAGGGCCAGCTCTCTAGGTTACTTCTGTGTTATCTAGCTAGTTTTTCATACTAAATTTCCAAAACAGAAATTTATTTTAATCAACTTTTTTTTTTTCAACTCATTCCACATTCACTCACTCTCTATTTCTTATTTCTTTATATTTTTAAATCCAATGATTCTGAGACATTGCCTTTCACATTTATAAGCTCAAGGACATTTGAAATTGTGATGGCATTGTGATCACTAGACTTTAGATGACTCCCAACTTTTATCTTATTTATCATCCTTGTCTTATTTCCCAGCAATATTGGAAGTACAAAATAGCCTGTACTTTCACTGAATAGTCCACAAAATGTATCAGAAAAGAGCCCTGTATTACCTCCAGGAAGAGGTATCCTTTCTTATCAATTCCATAATTGCCAGCCCAGTCAATATTAATTAATTGGATTTCCAATGATTAATGATCTATCCTTTTTATAGGCTTTCCTTATCTTCCTTTTCTTTCTAAATTTTGCCTAGGAGGGCTATACCAATTTTCAGTCATTTTTAGATTTTAATTTGCCTATCTTTCATCTTCATCTAAACTGTCCCTACTCAGGCGTCTAAATTGCATATGCCATTTATTTATTTTGTCAAGTAAGGTTCTTCATACATATTGTCATATGTCTTTCTGTCCTGCTGTGTCTATGCTTCTTACTATATATGTTTATCAAGACACCTGAATCTTTATTCTTCTTCTTAGGACATATTTACAAAATGTATATTAGCAACAAGTTTGTGTATCTAATTAACAGCCTACTTATAGAGATCTGCATTTATATAAAAACTAGCAGCTCTGTCTACATGTCATAAAAAGTACTCTGAAAGTGTGTTAATTCCAGAAGAATCAAATATGGTTTTGTTGGATAGTCTCAGTCAAATGGAGGCATTTTTTTCTTCAGTAAAAGCTGTAGATACCAACTTCATCTGAAAAATTTGCCCCTGCATTGCTTAATATTAGGCATGGAACACAAAAAATTCCACTTAAATAAAAGAAGAAAACTATTTTTCTGTGAGGGTGATGGAGCAGAGGAACAGGCTGCCCAGAGGGCTTGTGGAGTCTCCTTCCTTGGAGGTCTTCAAGACCCATCCGGTCATAAGCGACCTGATCTACCTGAATCTGCTTCTGCGGGAGGTTGGACTAGATGATGTCTAAAGATCCCTTCCAACCCTACCATTCTATGATTATGTGATTCATATCTGAAAATCAGCATTTCAACAAGTCTGTACTTCAGTTTCTTTGTGTGCATGATGGTATTAAGAATGCTTTTTTACATCACCTGAAAAGTTATTTTTATAATTATTATAGAATATTGAAGATATTTTCTACATAGTAGCAGTACTACTTATTCAGCCAATGACTAATGCAAATTAAAAAGTAACTATTGTAACCAAGAACAATTACACTATAATATGACATGGACTAACAACCTGATCTCTCTGGATGCTTATGTTATTTGGTGCTAAATTTACCCTAATGGCATGAAGCAAGATTAAGTCAAAGATAAAGATTTTTTTTCCTATAAAAATTCCATTTCATTCAGAAGATAGGTCAAAAGATAATAGAAAACAGAAATTAAGTCTGTGCTGCGGTACATGTAGCAGGCATCCAGGGCTGCCAGCATTGCTAAGCATTATGTTTCATGCAGCATTTAGGCTACTATAAGCATTGCGTTGAAACACTTTAACCTGTAGAGCTCAAGCAAAACAGAAACTTGAACTCTGAGACTACAGGCTTGCCTCTGTTAGAAATCTTTTGAATGTCACTGACAGATTTAGTGTTATCTATGTGAGATACTTACATAGCATTGCACAATGATACTTTGATTTGTTTACTTGAATGGGTTTGATACTTTTTACATCTATCACCTTGGAAACAAAATGTTGACTAGGCGTTTGTTTCCTTTAAAACATGAGAAGTGTTGAATATATAGCCCTGATGGCTGACGCATTGTTCATAGTCAGTGACATGTACAGTTCAGCAGTAAAATGTTTGAGCTTTCTTTTACTGTCCCACCAACATGCTTCAGTCCTGATCAGGAAAGAAAGTGGAGATGAGGACACAAACTTTCCCCTCGGCAATTTCTTCCTAAGTAGATTAGCACTATCTGTGATCCTTTGTTGATTTTTTGATGTAGAGTTAAGACTCTTACATTGTACTTATTAAAGCAGTGGAAATGCAGCTTTGAGAGTTCCAGTATAAAGAATGTCCTTTTTATTTGTCATATATTAAATGAGTCAATGTAAATCTTGCAGTGCTGGCATACCATAATGTCATATATGGCTCTGTTTTCACTGTCAGATATGATGTTAATGGAAAAAACAACTGGTAATTTTGCACACCATCAAATCATAACATATTCAGACCAACAACTTAGCCTACACTTAGTCCCCAAATTTGAAACTAACTTTGTTTTGCAATCACTTTAATGGGAAATAATATTTAACAGGGACATGTCTGCAACGTTTGCTGCTTTATATCCTGTACAATAGACAACTGGAGAGATAAATACATGCATGGAGAAAGGGATGGAGTCATTCCACATGATTATTTTGTGCTGTGTGATCTGGATAATCTGGACCAAATGCCTGCTGAATTGTCTGAGAAGATCTACGTCAGAGTATGTACTGAAGACTTTTCACTTCTTCATTTTGTTGATGTAGCAAGGAAAGAAAGGCCCAGCCAGAAGGCACAGACAGGTTAATCTTTTGCCAGCCACAGATAAATTTTCATTTCCTTACAGCAAATAGTAAAACTTAAAACAGCCTTAAGGTTTAAAACAGAGTCCTAGGTCAGTCTTCATGGCATAAGCAAGAGGAGAAAAGAAATACAGACATTAATCTTTTGCATATAAAACACTGAGTTGTCCTTTAAAAATCAGATCATGCCAGAGCATATCTCCAATATAAATATTAAATAGAGCAGAAGGAAATATGAAATCTTCAGTGTTTAAATAGCACCATCAGTAGAATTTCTAGCTGCAAAAAAAAGGAACATTTCTTGAACATTCTGTGAATTGCTAGTAGCCTTCACATACATATCTCTTCTTTACCTGAAAAATTACCATGTGGTAATAAACAAGTTCCTTTTCAGTTAGTTTTTTGATTGCTAAAAAAAAAAAAAAAAAAACTTAACTCTTAGTTGACTTTTAGAAGAAAATTCAAGAGTATAGGACCCTCTTGAGCATACACACAGACCAGTTTGGGCATGTGTTGAACTGGGGAACAAGGTGTACTCCATTGCAAAAGAATTGCTGCTGGGTTAGATGATTTTTGTTAATAGATATGTAAGTTGCTCTTTAGTAACAGAAGAGGTGATTAGTGCTCTAATAATCCATCTGCCCTAAATTAAAACAACCAAGAAATTGAGTAGCATAGATGCAGGGCAAATTTTTGGAGGTGATTTGAAAATGTATTCAGTTCCTTTAGCATAAGAAAAATCTGTGTTATATGTGAAGAATCACTCACAAATATTACACATATATTAAGGATGCACTGAAATACTCAGACTAAAATCCTCTTTTCCCCATGTCCAATCACTTCCTCCCCACCCTCCCTCTCCCAATCCCCCCTCATCAAAACAGTGAAATTGAAGCAAAACTACTTGTTACTAAATGCTTGTATTTGCAGACAGCAATCTGTGCAGTTCTGGAGGCCTGGCAGCAAGCTAATGAGGTTTGAGTATTCAATAACTGAGATAAAACTGACCCACAGAAACAACAGAACTGTCAGGCTGTCATTTCTAACAGGCAGTGTAATGAAACCTATTACAGAGGGCAGTTAAGAATAAATGCACAATAATAATCTGGTTGGAAATAACAGTCTAACAATCATTTTCCTTATTTAAGTATAGACCTCCTTAACTTGTTGAACTGTTTATGTATTTATTTATTTGACAGATATGCATCAAAGGCAGTAACCACATGGAATAAATGTGTACATATTTAGCATTTTTTTTATTTTACAGGGCACTGCAGTATTTAATTTTAAAAAGAAAATTCTCAAGGTGAATAATTAAATCCATGCCAGTATTATAGCAACAGTAGCTCTCATAGTGTTGAAGAGTATTTAAATATATAGTTTGAATTCTGTTCCCAGTGCTCCCAATAGGAAGATGAAAAAATAAATTAAAGTACATAATTGCTGAATATTAAATCTGTTGTTTGGATATACTCTGGACACTCACACACAACAGAAAAAAATAAGGATGTTCATTATAGACACGATGTGGAAATTGTACTTCACTAGAAATCAATTTCTTGTCCAAAATCTGAGTCTAGGAGAGGAAATAAACCTAAATTTCCCCTCTCCCACAGAAGAAAATTTGTGTATGTTTCCTCAGGTGTGCTTAGCATTCAGTAAACCTTCCAGCGGGCCCATTAACTCAGTCAGTTCCCTGCACCAAGGGAATTTAGGAGCACATCAGCAAGAGATCTAATTGACTGCATCAATGTAGTTGCAGTTGGTTTACATACTCAGCATTGAATATTCAAGGGACTTTTACACTCTGTAATTCAGCATACTTTTGGAAAAAAAAAAAACAAATAGAAGCTGTTACAGCATTAATATAGTAGATTCTTGCTGTAAGAAGGTATTAGTGATTTTGATTTTTTTACCACAGACTGTAACTCACATCACTGAAAATGGATAATAACACCTTTTGTCTCTGCTACAAGCTAAGAAATCATCTTTGTATGGCCTAATTCTTACAACATAATTAAACCATGGGAACACAGTATTTAATGTATCAGAGCTATCTGTTTAGTTGAAAATAATTTCTGCTAGTACATACAATGAGAAGTGCATGCAGATGTTTCCAAAGTAAGATGCAGTCCTCTAATCCTACAGATTTTACTGGAGCAAATGAAAGACATGTGGATTACCACTGAACAGTAGAACTGTGAAACTATATCAACACTCGCAGGGTCCTGTACTGTCAACAGAAAGACTTGAGCTAGTTATCCTGTGACTCTAGTCTCCCATTATGTACAGTAATATTGAAAATAAGGAAAGAAAAGCAGCATCACATACTAGTATTATAGCTAGAGTTTCCTGTAGACTATTTTTAAGAGACAAGTACAGTAAAAAAAAATGGTTTTAATTTAAATAAACTCTGTGTAAATTAGCAGAAAAATATAATAAGTCTGGCCAAAATTTGACAGGTTTTTTTATCATCTTTTTGTATATATTATGATGTCGGGTTTTTTTGCAAGCAATTTCTTATGTCTGCACATATCATGGCTTAGAAAACAGATGTGAGCTATCTTTTTAAACCTAAGAATGATGTTCTTACAGTTCGCACTTGGCTTAATGTCACATATAATAAGGCAGAAGGATCTTTATTTGTGTACAAAAGTACTCTTGAAAGATGTGGTCTGTTTGGTTTCCATTGTTATTCCCATTATTGTTATGAAACATATCTGTTATGCCTAACACGACATTAACTAGAAAACCAAAGTACAAGGTATTTTCAAAGTTGTGGTTTCTGTTGGTCGTGGGATTTTTGAGTTTGGTTTGGTATTGTTTTGTTTTTTTTTATTATTATTGGTTCAGATACTACATAGAATAAAATTTGCAGCCTGGTAAATAGGGACCAGTGTCAAAAAACTGTTTCCACATCCCTGGAGTTGGAGAAGTCACAAAACAGTGTTTACCATTGCTGTCAACAGTAGACAATTGCTTTCATTTCGATGAATTTATTTTCCTCTTAAACAAAGTAACAGCTGCAACTATACAGAGATTTCTTTTTGCTTCCAGAACTTAAACAAGATGTATTTTGAACTGTAATATTCACCAAATAAAGGACAGTAATATCTTCCTTACACACAGTTGATTGCAAACTACACTTTCCGTCACCATGTAAAGGAAAAACTTAACTCAGATTTCCCTCTACATGATAGAAGAATACATTTAGTGTTCCTTTCCTCATCACTTTTTCATCTTTATGTGCTTTAAAGAGTAATAAGCTCAGTAGATTATGCAATTTGATAATTAAAGCTACTATGAATACTTGTGGGCCTAATTTCACGTGTCCCAAAATGGAGTATTTAATCTTTAAGCATGTTAAAACAAAAATCTTAAAAATGAAGTAGCATAAAAAAAGCTTTATATAAAAACTTCAAAAATGAAGTTTCTAGAAGGAAGGGAAATAAGAAACTTTATTTTCTTGGTCTCTTTTAAATGCAAGCTTTAAAATAGGAAGCACTTGGATTCATATTCTTCTTCTATATGAGACAACACATCATATTGCTTTATACTAGATTGAATGATTCTCATGTGTGTTGATAGATGGAGGATTATATGAACTACTTAAATAGTAATTGTATTGGATACAAAAAAAAATCAGAATTACTACAATCTGGAGCCTAGGACCCTTGCCTGGTAGGTGGAATACAATGGGTAAAAGCCAGTGAAGAGATCTGAAATACAGTCCTCTACTTTTTAGGAGAATATCCTAACCTATGAGATACTGAGGAAGCTGATAAATTGCCATTTTCATTTTGTGGCAGTTTTGTGAATGTAGTCCTTAAGTTTCTTGGCTTTTATTGCAACTGCATAAAATACCTCAGTATTTCAAAATACTGTTTCAGCACTGCATTCTCATTTCAGCTATTCTGAAACTACATTTGTGAAGAACAAATAATAAAAAAGAAAAATAACAGTCAGCTCAACTTCTCACTGATCTGATTCTCTTATACCATCCTATTGCCTCATCAGTGTCTCATCCTATTGCCTCATCAGTGTCTAAAGTAAGCTCCTACATGTATATAGGATATTAAATTTTGGATCCATAGCAAACAGTGGGAAGTATTTTCCTTATAGTTAACTTTAGAGCTGATGAAATTTCAATGAAAAAATTATTTGTAACTTATCATGCCATTAAAGTATTTCATTTTCAAAAAAACACAAACACCACATTATGAAGACCTCCTCACTTATTTTGTTATTTAAAATCCTCTTAAAATGGAAAAAAAAAATCCTGAAATGTTGTGAAAATGATCTTCTGCGCCTAACATTAATAAAACCAAACAAACTAACTCTTCCCAGCTCTTCCAACTTGAATGTATTTACACAAACAAGGCCAAATAAAAAGAATATACATTCACCTTTCTGTAACTCTTATAAGACAGGAAATGTGTTTTAATATTCAGAAATATAGGGAAGTCCTTATTTCTAGGCCAGAACATTTGTATTATGTCCTTGCACAAATGTTAGAAACTTCAGCATTTTTGTTAGTTTTTCCTTTTTATTTGCACTCCTATTTCATTTTTGTCTGTGTCATCATCATTTCCTTCTGTCTTTTATTACTTTTTCCAGATTTTCTTCTTTCTCTCCTATATTTTGTGTTAAACTTTCCTATAAATAAAATAGGAATCATGTTGTAGCTCCAGCTCTGTAAATCTTAAATTTTCCTGCCTGGAAATAGGCAATACAAACCTGTGCATCTCTCATAAATATGCCATGTCTAAGAAAAAAGACATTCTAGTATTTAGCTAGGGGTTTTTTTCTGTTGAAAAATATTTGTTATCCAACATGAAAAATCATGCTCTTTAAGATTTACAGGGCAACAGATGATAAAATTTCAGGGAAGAACACAGATACTTTTAAGGTTTGCAACTGTTTCCTCCTTACTATGTACCTATGTCAAGTACTGCTTACCACTCTCTGTCTGTGGTCTCAAGGTGGCATCATGGAAGGAGTTAAAAAAAAATGTTGTGACCTTTTCTTCTGCTGTAATCTTACTACAAAAAAAGATATTATAATATTCTTTTAAAGGACTTTTACGGTGTTTTAACAAAATCATTCTTGGGCTAGTATCTTCAATTCTATTTACAAATCTCTTATTGCTGAAAAGCATTGATCTTGGTTATGGAACTATGAGTGAGTTATGAATGACAGCTTGAGAAATCCTAATCAATAGTTATTTTAAGAGCTTTAAAGATCACTTAATTGAAGCAGAGTAAGTAGAATCTTACATGATTTCAATAATATCAACAGAAAAGTTACTGTTTTCAGCTCAGTACAGACGATAAGACTTTGAGAGTCATAAGCACCTAATACCATCTCGGGAATTTAGTAATGGGTAAAGATTAAAGCTTACTGTCTCCACAGGGTTCTCAGCTCTAGATTCATGTTTTTTATAACATCAAGTCTGGATTATTGTAATACCCTGTTTGTAGGCCTCTTTGATACCGTGGTTAGCTGTTCAAAAACTTCAACATCCAAAGATTAGGATTGTAGGATTCTCAGTGGAACTGAACTATATCAACATCCTAACAGACTTGATTGCCTTTTTGTCAGATTTAAAATTATTTTTTTAAATGTGTATGTTACCAACTTTTTAGAGCACTCAAAGATTTTTTCTAGTATTTTTTAAACTAACTCAAAGATTTTTTTGTTTTCTCTGCTTGCTGGATACTATGGAGACAACAGTACTTGGCTACAGGCTCTGAAAGTAGATATGCCCTCAATATAACATAGAATATGGCAAGAGATACTACTCGGACTGGGATAAATATTCTAAGATTTCTTAGTGCACGTGTTGCTCATTCTCATTCCATGTTTCAGAGTGTCTGATTGTGGTGAAGTAACACTGAAAACTTGATGATTATAACAGAATCTTTTAATAAATAATCTTTTAATCTTAATCTTTTAATATTTAAAAATATAATTGGAGAATAGACAAGGCTTTATTATTCTATACAGATTAGATCCATCAGCTCTGTATTATAATGTATGAAGGCAATAAGTTAATGAGCTAACTGTACTACACAACTTCACAAAAATCATGGAAATGGGAAGAGGTAACAAGTGATTAAAGAGAAATAATACCAGCTGGCAATAGTGATACCTTAAAGAAAAAGAGAGTAATTTTTTTTTCATTCATTCTATTCCCATCATGAAAGAAATATTTAAACTACAAGAAAAATAAAACATTTAGGCTCAATTTCAAAAGAATTCGGCACTCCAAAGATTACTGTAAATTTCATTACAAAGTCTTCTAGTTAAATAGGTAAATGTTACTTGAATAAGCAGGAAATAGCAAATCAACATGTACTGCAACCCCAGCTCTGAAAAGAATATAACAGGAATGCGAACAAGAACTGAGTGAAATTTAAAATTAAAAATTCAGTGTATTAAACAATTATTACAGTACTTCAGTGGGTTGAAAGGCTTCAAAATCAAAACCTAGGAAACTAATGTGTAAGTGATTTTGTTTCTCTGCTAGGTAAATAAAATAAATATGTAGATGAGTACGAAAAACTGTAATGTCACTGAATGTAGTGTCAATTATCTATAAGTATCTGAAGGTATAAACAACAATTCTGCAGGTAAATTATTTCAGTCCTGTCCGTGGCAATGTAATTATGTTTTTGTTAAAAATTGAGAGAAAGAAGTAAGCACTTGTAAGCATTGCAAATGTCTCAGAAAATGACAGCAGCTCTGCCTATTGCAACAGGCAAAACACTAGAAGATGCAATGTCTTAAACAATCTTATATTATTGTATGGATTGGAAGTTAATCTATAATACCTTCTGGCTATATAGAAATAAACATGAATCTTTCTTAACCTCATCCCCTAACACCATTTCAGTGAGGCTATGGTGCCACTCCAACTAAAGAGAGCTGCAGGGATATGACATACTGTTACATAGTACTGTTACAGTACTATGTCAAGCAGTTTCAAATATGCAGTCTTTTTTAGTATGTTTGCCTAGCTTTTGTGTTTTATATACATTTCTTCCTTAATAATGGTGAGACTTCTATTGAAGTTATTTATATACTAAGTATTTCACAGGATCATTTAGGATTATTTTACATTTCACATAAATTTACATCAAAACTTTTTAAGGGGACAAAGGCAGAAGAAGGAGAGAACCCTGTCTGACTATCTTCCCTTCTTGACATACTTCAAAAGATATAGGCTTACTTTTTAGAGAAATTGGTAGTCTCAGTGCTAAGAATCCCAATTAAATGAAAGAATTTCCACTAAGCATTGTAAAAAAAGCTAAATCCCAGAGAGAGGCAGAAATATCCCTGGCCTCCCCATTTACCACTATCTGGTTACACTGCTTTTTATCTGTTTTTCTGTCTTGTGCAGACATGTTAGATACTGATCTTGCACTGCACAAAAGTCGCTACAAGTATGACAGAGTCTGCTTACAGAGTAAACACCTAAACAAGGGAGCAGATGACATTGCATACTCTTGCAATAAAAACACCTTGGGGTTCTAGGTATTCAGTACTCATTCAGTATATTTCTGTGCAACTGATTTGTGGATGTATTTTTTGACAGCAAGATAATTTACTAAGTGTCTCTCTCTGGCTTTGAAGTCAATGTTCTGCTTTTGTACCGTTTCAGATGCCAGCAGGTTAAGTCATGTAAATATAAACATGAACTGTTACAGTAAAGGAAAGCCAAAAAGACAACAGATTCTCCAGGCTTCTGGATTTTTTTTTTTTTTTTTTTTTTTGTACTTATGAAGGAGATTGAAAGATAAAGCCCTAGAAAGGATCTAAGTCTGTCACTCAGAATCTATTGTTTACCCAGTCAACAAACTCAGAGACCTAAACAGCTATGTTGTTGGGCAGAAGTAAAGGTATCTGCTGTTTATAGTAGACACTAAAGCACATTTCTTTGCAGATTTTTTTTTTTTTTAATTTGTTCAAATAGTCACTCTTTTATACCAACAGCAGTATTTAGCCTGAATACCTATAAATACAGACACTTTCTCAAAATCAAAACCCCCTAACTAGTAATACCGCAGTATTTCTCCAAAAATCTCTGTTAATGAAATTGAACTTCCTAATTATCCCCTATTAAGTTCCAATTGATAATTTCCATTTGTAGGCGAAATGAAGACATTTGTCCCAGAATGTTTTTTACTTTTACAGAACTCTGATTCATTTTTCCATCTTAGTTCAAATGTAACAGATGCAGATAGAGTCTAAAATAATTTTACCTTAGACTTAGAATGCCAGATCTATGAAACGGGACCAACAATAGATATATTTGTATTGTACTTAATACTTTTAAATGAGATTAGTTATATCCTTGATATATATAATGAATGGTAATAAAACAATGAAAAGTCTAGACAGCACATAAAGGAATAACAGAAGACAAAACCACTGTGAAGAGTTTTTCAGTCAGATATATTAATACAGCATATCATAGAATCATAGAATGTTAGATAGATATTTAAAGAATTCATTTGCATTGAATCCCATATTCTGAATTGCTTCCAGATTGAGAGTATTCCAAACAATTTTTAACCTTAAATGTCCTAATGATAAAACGGAATTCAAAGACTGTAAAAATTTTACCGAGAGTGCTCAGAGTAGTTAGCACTATGGAAAAGTAACATTAATAAAAGGAAAAATTGCTAGAAAAAAAACATTGTGATGATGTACATGGATTAAATAACTCAAACTGATTTACTTGAATTACAATATTCAATAAACATAGCAGTCACTTTTAGGGAAAATAAACTATGAGAAACTTACCTTTAAAGTGAGCAGAGACTTATTCCTATTCAGAAACTTCTCTAGGTTAGTATCATTGTCCAATTGGGTCAGTCTTAAAAATCAAACATATTGTTGTATGATAGGTAGTAAATATTTCAGAACTAAAGAATAAATTGGAAAAAAAAAAAAAAACAAACTCATTATAAAGAGCATTCTCACATAGACTTTTATTTAGGAAACTCAAATGCTTTTGCTCTAAAGCATAATCACTATTTACAGAGAAGGACCTCAAACTGTAATGCATTAAGGATACTTTTTCTTGCATTTTGTTTCCAGAAATCATACCTGAAGCATACTATCAAAATTATGTGATACTGATGCCACTCGAAGAGCAGATAACAAAACACCCTAATGTCAAAAGCCATTTCATTTTTCCATGAAGAAGAATGAGGCCATCTCTAAACATATTAAAATATTATTCACTTTGACAATAAAACTAGTTTCAAGACATGAACTATTGCTATATTAGAGAAGAGAAGCAATCAGTATTTTTCATCTTCTAAGAATCTCTATAATACAAAAATCCATCATGTCTAATGGAATCGGTAAGTACCTGGAAGGCAAATGTCTTTTCTTATTTCCAGTGTGAAATCTGGTTTGAAACAAGCACTTACAGTTAACTCACTTCTCTAATATCCAGAAAAGTTTGACTAATAATGAATTAATATTATGTTTGGGTTTTTTTTTTGCAATGACATATTTTTCATTACTATTCCATGGCGCACTGTCGTAGTATTAGAGAGTGCTAAAAGGATACACATGTGGCTGAACTGAATACTCATCAGTAGCACAAATGGCAATATTCCCAAAGATTTTAACCTAAAGTAGTTGTTCATAGTTGTTAACTGTTATTACCCACTTGCTATTTTTTAGACTTACTGCAGTCTGTTACACTTATGGCAACATTTGTTCTATAGATATATAGATATAGATAGATATAGATATAGATAGATATAGATACATTCTATATTTAAATGTGCCTCATGTTAGATATCAAATCAAGCAATATGACTGTTAATAATACAACTTCTTGCATTTCATTATGAATAGCTTAATTTTGACTGAGTGTTAATCGTCACTTGAGTTCATTGAAACATACATTATAAAATGACATGCACAAGAACATTTAGTAAATTTAAAAATTACTTTCATAGGTACAAATCAAGAACTTCAGTAGTTTGACAGGTTGACCCTTATTTTTGCTGCTTTATATCATCTCTAGTAGGTCAGTGATTGTCACAGAATCCATTACAATTTCACAATTAGTATGGTGTATTTAATCCCTCTGACTTTATGCATCAAGAAGGTGGACTATTGTAATGGAATTTCTTTTTCCTTGGGAAATAAAGAATTCTCTCTGAAGTGGGAAAAGTTATTTATTTTTTTACTTACTTAAGACTCAGTCAGAACAGACACTCTGTATCTTTTACTTTCCTCTCCACTGAGGAACAATCTATGTATACATTCAGCTCACCTTTCCTCAGTTCATAAAACACACTGCTGTTTCACACATTTAGTGGAGTTGAGTTCCATATTTAAGGCACAAGCAAGCCTGCCTGAGCTTTTTGTATTATATTGGTTTTGCAAGCAATAAAATATGACTAAAGGCCTTAGTTCTCTCACAGTGTGGTTCTCCAGACCTACATAGGATGGGAGAAAATACTATCCTAATTTAATTCACAGGAATTGCTACCATTTAAGTTTACTGTCAGTTTTACTACCAATATTAATTTCTTAAGCCAACGTGACTGCATGAATCATAATTGTAAGCAGATTGTGTTTTACATATTTAATAGGGTTTAGAATCTAAAACATATTGAGATTAGTTAACAGGAGGTGTTATTGTGGTGCCAGAGGTACAAAATAGAAACCATAGCACACACACATCTTCAGATTAGTCCATCAAAGACAGACTTGCATGTTTTATTCTCTTCACGGGAACTTCTCATCTCTATTACTCAAGGAGCCAATTAATTGACATTAGAAATAAATTTCATAATGCCTGAACATCTACAGCTTCCTGAAGATCACAAGTACATTTTCTAGTGCAACCAAATCATGGTCTTCAAACAGCTTCCTTTTACTGCCAGCCTGAACTGTAAATAGACATATGCTTCAACATCCTAGTCAGAGCCTCTGAGCAATCTAACCACTTTTAAAGGCTGTATAATATTATAAATTTTTAAAATATGTATTTAAATAAACCATTTGTATGTCATATTGAATCATAATTTTCTTTAATTTAAAATTGCCATGTTCTTTCTTTGATGCATATCATTTTGCAAATATGCTCTGGTTAATGGGACTGTACAAAGTGCAAAATTAACAATCAGTTTTCCTATTTAAAGATTAGTGGCTAATGTCTCTGTGAAAATACAAGCACAAAAGCACAGCAGAGTCAACTCTTAGTTACTATGGTGATATCATGAAGCATGGTAGCAAGCGTTATTTTAAAGCATTCTTCCATTTCCTATTCAAATGGTTAGTACAAAGTATTCTCCAGTACATTTGGTTAATAGCAGATCAATGTCTTTGTTCCTCTCCTGCCAGGCAAACTATAGACAAAAAGGAGTCATACTGCTTAACAATATTGCTATGGGAGATTGGATTAAAATAATCAATATGGCTTTTAAGACATGTTCTTAAATTTCAACAAAACTCTAAAATTTTAATTTTTAAATTGTCTCATCTCAACAATTGCATTGTATTACATTGTAATTATTATATCCCATAGCAACTCATTGTAGAAACATAAGATTTACTACACTAAATCAGACACGTGGTCCATCTTGTCTTACATTTTGTTTTTCAGACTGCCAGAATTATGTTAGGTAACCCTTTTTGGGGCTGTTGGGATAGCTGTAACTCCAATTAAATTAATTTTAAAGATTACAGTTTCAAGTTGGAATCCAGTGTTTACAATCACATAAATTCTGCTAGAATTGTAAATTAAACAGTAAACATTACAATGAAGGTCTTCGTTTTACATTAATTTCTATGAAACAATATACCTTACATCTCAAGACAGAATCAGACAGTCCTTGTCCTCTCAAATTCATCAAATAAAGAAAAATTCTTGTTTCCATACGTTGTCATTATTGGCCACATTCCAGGTACAGTAATTATTATAGTTTAACCTGTGAAAAAATAAACAAAATGAAAATAGTGTCTATTTCCTAAGGATCTATTCCTTGTAATTCTGTCACTGTCTACAAAGACGGTACTTTATAGTTCTTTGGTGACAGTATTGCCTAATCCTGAATTATTTGACTTCAGTGCCAGCACTGCTAAACAGTGCAGTGTCTAAGTAGCCTTTTGCTGTTAACCTCTTAAAAGAAAAAGGCATTTTTATGAGGCAAAAGTAGTCACCTACACTCAACAGGCATACTCTCTTTGCTAAAAACTATGAGAGTCATATATTTAAGTCTATATAGATAGAAAGAGATTAAGAAAAAAGAAAATAGTGGTACTTTAAAGGGTACATCATTATATAGTATCATTTTCATTTCTAAGTACCAAAAAATATTTAAAAGCAGTTCTTATTGCTGCATGTACAACATCTGTAAAGCTTGCTGTTTAGAAAACTGAAATAAATTATTCTTGTCAAAATAAGAAAATAAAAAATAAAATTTCCTAAAAAAGGTTAATTTTTCAATCATATTATGTTGTCCATGGCAATTCTTACATTACCAGTCCTTTCTCCTCCTTTCTTCTAAGTTTTGAAGTCCTACTTAAGGCATCTCTTACAAGGAGTCTGAATAAAAAGCCTGCTGTATAGCAAGCATATTCACTCAGTTACATGTCCACTTGCTTTCCACATATGTCTCTAAAGTGATTTGAAGATATCTGAATCTGCAGTTCAAAAAGCTGATACAATTTATAAGTACTCTTCATATAGCTGTGCATGTTTCCAGAGAAAGGAAATATTCAAGAACAAATCACAAAAATTTGTTCTTTTTAAGGGTCAAATTTACTTCAAAATTTCCAGCAAATTTTTGTCAAGAAAACAAAAAGGGGAAAAAAATGCTTATTTTTGGCCTTTCTGTCATTAAAAAGACATATTATTTTTCATAATGTCTTCATATTAAAATAAATTTAATATATCTAAATATAATACACATACAACATTAGAAGCCAAGTATAGTCACTCTTGTGAGTTAGGAAACAAAAATTGACATTCTCAATTACCTAACAGGCCAGGAAGGGTGAGGATGCAGTATTCCACTTTGAGCAAGCACCATGTCCCTGAAACACATGATGACTAATAGCAGCATCTTTGCCTCAAGACCTTCTTTAGGCAAGCCCAGGATTTCCAGATTTCCTCTGCTTAGCTAAAATGGCCACCATAGAAATTCAATAGATCTCTTCAGGTTCTGAAAAACTACTACCCCTCCTTACTTTATAGGAGGAAAATGTTAAATCTATTTTGGAGCCAAGTTCAGCCTCCTCAAGCCAAACTTGGAGCTTCCAGCATGTTTGGAAGTGATAACTATTTATTCCCACATGTGACACAAAAATCGGTCGTTTTAATATTTTGTATGTATGACACAAATGTGGGAGTGTCCCTTGTTTTTATGTTCCTCTTTAACTGGTGTTGATTTCAGAGTCTAGCCCTGAAAATTTTATTTATAGAAAGTTTGATTTTTCAAATTACTAAGGTCTCAAGGCTAGACTTAAGGTAAATGCTTAGTTTTCAATACATAGTTAATATTAGTGATGTAAATTATATTACTGACAAATGCACTTTTGTATTTGGTCAGAAAGATCTAGCAACCTTATAACCAAAAAAACTGAGTAATCCCACAGAATTAAAGATAAGTAATCCCAAGGAATTAAAGCAACTGAAATGAGTAAGTGTTGCTGGACTGGGATCTTTAATTTGCAAACAATATCAGAATTGTTTTCCCTCAAGTATGTTACCACATTATTTAATTTCTATTTTCTTGCAGAGATTCTACAGTAATTAATCCTGAAAGACTTCCAAAAATCCAATTAGGACCAAAAATATAAATAGAAGAGATATCCAGCAGAAGTCTGCCAAAAATTTCAGACAGTAAATTTGTTAGATGAATGGAAAAACATATCGAAGTTATGAGACAAGCTGTGATTTTCTGCAAGGGTATTTGTAATGCTCTGCTGATTAACATTAATATCTTATGATGTGCTTTAAAAAAGTGCAGTTGGCTATTCATCCAAGTTTTGTTCTCTAAGTAGACCTTCTAGGCTTTTGGAAAGGAAGAGATTCACATGTGTTTTTTGAAGTTTGTTTTGTTTTTTTTTTCCATGGGTAAAGGAGGAAAACTAAGGATGAAAACTGCCAATGTTTAAATATCTTTTGTTTTACTAGTGAGGAAGATCTATCACAGGGAAAGGCAGTCTGGAAATAAACCAACACATTGAATTGCTTCATTCTACAGGATTTTTTTTCTTAGACTCCTATTTACATTGCCTTAACTATTTCTGCTTTACTTTTCAACGTTTGGGGAAATTATATATCTGATTACTACAGTGGCTCTGAAAAAATTTTAAAGACAGTGCTCCAATGACTTCCCATTTACTATCCAGGATAATTCCTTATATACAATCTTAAGATTTATTAACCTTATTTTAAATTATTTCAGAAATCTACACTCCATCACCTTCCTCAAACATTTCAGGATCCCATCAGATGGTTCCAAATCTATGTATGAATACATGGTGTCTATAACAGAGTCACTCCAAAATTCAAGTTTGTTGATGATTCTTCACAGTTCAAATGATCAGCTTCAGACAAACAGTTAAAGAAGATTTACTTGGCAAATCATGTAAGTGATTACAGGATATACTTGAGAAGAGTTTTCTCACTAAGTTTTTGCCTGGGAAGAGAAACAACAGACTTGTTACTTTCTAGGAAGGAAAATTAAATTTAATTCATCTCATGGGTAGATCTAAGTGTCATGACAATGCAAGTTACAGTGGCAGCTTGAAAAAGTCAACAGCATCTAAATTTCCAAATATAAAAAAAAATAACAAAACATTATGATTGATAACTTCCTGTGGCCTAGAAATAATGAGTAATTGTGCTATGACACTTTGCACATCACTACAGAGATCAAGGAAACTATGTTTGTCTTTGCTTGGATTTCTACTTGTATGGCCATATATTCATATATGGATACATAACACTGAATGTTATGATTCAGTATAGCAAATTCCACTTTCTCATTCTCTTCAGAAAAAATATTGTAAACATCTTTTTCTTCACTTTCATAGCTCTTTTATTAAGAACTGATGCTCTGCTCAGATGCAATACATAAAAGACATAATCTTCACCTGGAAAGTTTCTCAGTTAACAACACAGAAAGCTATTAAAACTTCAGGAAAAAAAAATTGTTTTATTTACATACATATATATACACACACATAAATTAGATAAACACACATACATATATAGAATGAGAAATGTGAATGCCATTTTATTTAAATGTTAGGTGTATACTACGCCAAGAGACATTATGGGAGAAACAAATGTGAGGCTAAGATGAAACTGAGTCGGGTGAAGTGTAGAAACGTAAAAAAAGATTCTGTATTCTTTTACTAGATATTATGAGCATCTTTCTTTAAAGAAGTTAAACTCGTGTTCCAAGCTCTGCCTGACGTACTTTCTGTAATTCTCCGGTATTGTAGCCAAAATATGAATAAAGAAGGCTGGCTTATCTTTTTCTAGAAAGCACCACAAAATAAGAGTTGTATTGTTTGAGTAGATTTATCTTATATTGCATTGAGCAGGATGCTATTTATTACTGTCACATAATGAACAGAACTTCGGAAATTAGTAATAACACTGGGTGTGATGGTTGAAGTGATAGTTCAAATAAAAATTAAAAATTAGCTCTTCTGCTAGGATGTGGCCGTATATTATTTTTAATGAGGCTCACAAACACAGAACATCACCCCTCATGGTGAAAGGTTGAAACATTCCACTAGCCAGGTGATTTAAATTCTAAACATTTACTGGAAGACATAAAGGTCAGATATGTACCAGTATCTCTAGACACATAGATATGTTATCTCCTCCAAAGGAAAAGAAATATTAGAGAGAAATGGTAGATAAGAATCAGAAATTAGATGCAGGTGGTTCTGCTAGAAACAGCATCAGGTGAAATCTCACCCATGGGATGATATACCATCCCAAACCCAAATTGTAAAGATCTACTGATGAAAGGAGAATACTGAAAATAAGTCTCAAAGCATGACTATTCTTGCTGAGCATCTTTTTATTCTTATAATACTGATTAGATGAACTTAAGCTCACATTAATATTTTGGGATAATATAAATAATGGAAGTATGAGTAAAAGCAAGTTGATAGTCAGGGAGTGAAAATACTGAAAGTTCATTAAAAGAACATGATTCTGACTCTTAATGCCTGGAGAATTGGGATTCCACTGTCATTCTCCTTTCAAAAATATCCAGAATATTATCTTACTTTGAAATAATGAAAAACAAATGAAAGCTACACAGTTTATTTTATTTATTTCAGCCCCCCTCCAAAGCTTTATTTCTCCAATCTATTCAGTTCCTGCTATTGGTTAGAGTTGATGTCCCTCCTTAATTAATCTCTTTGGAGTGATAAATCCATTTATAAATAGAAAACAAATCAAGCAGGCAAGTAGAGTAGTGTCTCTGTGTTTGTTGAACTGTGACAAAGTTTATTATCTGGGAGTGAGAAAAGAACTCTATAAACTCCTTTTAAAAATACTTGGAATTCTCAGTGCAATTGTTAAATTAAAATACGTATGACTATTAATTCTGGCATAGATTTAGCTTGGCAATGACTGGCAAATCCATAGAGACAGAGCACTACCTGGAGAGCATGATGTCGCACATAATAAGCTATGTTTAATAGCAAAACCATTTGCATTAAGAAAAATTAATCAGGATTATCATTTTCATTCAGATCCTACTATATTCAGTCATGTAGTTGGGAGTAAATAACTTTAAATGTTTTTAGCAAGTCTGAAAACACAAGTAATTTTTGGGAAAAAGAATGGGGGTTATATAGAAAAGAAAGTACTTAGAATAAGATATTAAACTATAGCCTTTCTATACCTCACAGCTGTAGAGGTTCAGGTCTTAAAATCATAGCTTAGTCAAACTGGAAGATATGATCAAATTGAGAAGAAATAAAATTTGCATATCTTCTTTCTCAGACACTTCTTAGAACTTCACTAGACATCTTGTTTAAGGTAATTTTATATTAATTTGAGTTGTATTTATTCAAAGTTTGAAAATTTAAAAAAAATAACACTGTCATTGTGTCTAGCTTTATTATCACAACAAAAACAGTAATTAGGTCGCTCTCTAACATCCTACATTAAAACTTTTGGCTACATGTAAATCTCTTGTATGGAAGAGCAAAGGGAGGATTATGATAGATGTACTTCACATAGCCATTCCTTAATGACTTCAAGATATTGTTGCCTCTTTATCCTGAACCCTGTTGATAATTACAGACTCTGACAATAAAGACACCTAACAAGCTACAAACATACATGATGGAAACATGTTGACAAAGTAACTTAATAAAAGGCCTCATGTTAGAGAATTTTCAAGGCAAAACAAGTTATCTTTAGACACTTTCAATTATATTAATATATATTTTAAAGGATATCATCTTCTATATAAGTTACATTGTTATTCTCATGAGAGATTCAGTCTTAAATTATTCCCCATTAAGATATTATTTGTTAAAAATGGTTTTTGTTAAAAATTGATTTTTTCCCATTTATGCTACTCTTTGAGTTCCCTTTCTATATATGTGTTTTATCATCAATGGATTCATTGCACAGTCAAGTCAAATCTAGGTACATTAAAACTGCTTCAGGAATATTCATAGAGCTCTTTAAAAAGTTGCCTGAAAACCTAATTCAAATGAAAACTAAGACATCTGTCACATAGATAAATAAACCTGAAAGGTGGGTTTTTTGGAAAAGAATGGAAGACTTGTCTTGAAAGTCTCTAGAAAAAGAAGGTCCAGGTCATGTTGAATGGCAGCATAGCCTTCTGGTCTGACAGCCATTTCCCCCAGTTTAGTATCATCACCAAACTTGCTGACAATGACCTCTATTTCCTCATCAAGTTCATTAATAAATATATTGAATGGTATTGGTCTGAGCACCCACCCCTAAGGGACTTAATAGAATTTCACAGATTATTTTCCACATGTTCATCAAGGCACTACTGGACTTCTCCTGAATTGCAAATCTTATACTAGGGCCATTTTAACTTACAAGAACAGTATCAGGACTTTCCAAACATAAGAAATGCTGTCAATTCTGTAGATATATCAGTAGCATGAAGATACTGAGTTGCTCTGGTAGCTTCTTCATATCACATGACTTTGGGATTCTGTGAAACAGATGAAGTCTGACCATGCTTTGTAAAAACAAGTTCATATTTCAAAACACATGAAAAAGCTCAGGTTGAACAGGCTACTTTGATTTCAGTTTCATTTAATTTTAGAATATTTGTGGGTGTAATTACTCAGAAGAGTAGATATGGCATATCGAAGTCAATAATGTGAATTTTAAATGGATTAAGACCTTTTAGTATTAGAGAAACTATGGTAATTTTCAGAGACACGCCTCTAAGCATTTGATCATACTTTGGACAGAAAACATTTTGTACTTTTAAATACTTACTTTCCATTTCTCTTCTATTAAAAAAAAAAGTTCAAAGAAAATATTTGAGCTGTTCCTAACATCTATTAGTACATAAGTTCCTTGAACCTGAGCTATCATGTCTGAGTCTTACCCAGTGGAGTTAATAACTTGTTTGATCTGGAGCTATTTGGTTTTGTGCCTGCTGGACCAAGTCCCTCTGCACTTGAGTGACCTTAAAAGAATTGCAGTTGAATCTGACATCCTTAATTCAGCTGTCAACTTGAGCAGTAATTTGATTGAAGATAAGGTTAAATCATCCTTTACCTAAGCTAGTTTACTGGAATCCACTCAGTCAAATTGAGGTATCTTTTTAATAAGATACCTGACACTAAGCTATTAATAAATACAAGAACACATCAAAGATATTAAAATCTTTATGTGTTGTAAGAAAAACTTATACACACATTTTAAATACGACACATTTTATTAATACTTGTCTTCTTTATTACAAATCCTAGAATTGTTTTGGCTTGAAAAGACTTTTAAGATCATTGAGTCCAACCAAGAATCTCACACTGCCAAACCCACCACTAAACTACATCCCTCAGTACCTCATCTTCTTGTTTTTTAAATATCTTCAGGGAGGGTGATTCCACCTCAGTGGGCAGCCCATGCCAGTGTCTAACAATCTTCTCAGCAAAGAAATTATTCCCAATATCCAATTTAAATCTCAACTAGCACAACTTGAGGACATTTCCTCTTGTACTATCACTCATTACTTGGGAGAAGATACCAACCCCCACCTTGCTACAACTTTCATTCATGTAGTTATAGAGTGATCATGTCTCCCCTCAGCATCCTTTTCTCTAGGTATTTCAGCAAGGCAGTGAACAGCCATTGTTTTACAGAACTCGTTACTTACCATACTGTTTTATTAGTGATTCTCGAAAAATAATGTAATTCTTTCAAAATATTCATTTCAGACTGATTTCTTAGAAAGTTGTCTAGGTGGAAGAGTTAATATGGTCTTTAGCAGTGTCCAACAAGCGGATATCTGGAAAACAGTAAAGTGATGGTATTGTTTGAGATGTTTGCTAGAATAATATATCCAAATCTATTCTCCACACATTTAGAAGGATGTTGTAAAATTTGAGAGAAAGAGTAACAAACTGCAAGAATGATTTAAAGACTTGAAAATCTGCCTTACAGAAAGAAATTTAAGAGGTTCAACCTATTTAACTCATCAAAGTCAAGATTAAGATGTCTATAAGTACAGACATGGAAAGAGGATATCTTACACCAGAGGGCTTTTCCACACAGCAGGTTAAGATACAAACACATATCTTGACTGAATTTTAAAGCTCAAGAAATGCAAATTAGAAATAAGGTGTGTTTTAAACATTAAAAATTATTATCCTTTGAGAGAATTTAATAATGGATGTTATGGATTCTGCCATGTTTTAAATGTTTAAAAAACACCTAGACTTTCCCTTTTCTTTCTTAAAAGATATCATACAACATCGCTTGATGATGAGATTGAAGATTATGAGGTGATCATCACAGTTTACTGAAGACAGCTCCAAGTTTGTGTTGTTCCCTCTCTGAAACAGACAGTGACAAAGTTTATGTCTAATCTGTTCCACTCAGGCAAAGAAAGCTCTGGTCCATCTGCAAAATCCCACTACAGTCATACTCATTAAATATGCCTGGAAGTTCAACCAATGGGTTGACTCAGTTTCTGGTCATTAATAGCAATTTAAAAGGTACTTTCATGATGAAAATATCTATCTACTAGATAAGATGAATCTCCAGAATAAGCCTCCAGAAAAGATCTCTTTCTCACTGCCAATTGTTGGTATACTCATGATCTTGTGAGAAAAAAAGGAAACCAGCACGCATACAGAGTGAAGTCTTTATGGGTAACCCAGTTAATTCATTATCATGTTAAAATTCCATATTAGCTAATTAATTTAAGAAAGTCTTCTTGATAATGTAATGTAAAACATTTCTAGTGTATCCTCTTTTCAATATTCCTCTAGGTCTTAATGTTGATAATTCCAGACTTCCTCAATAAGAGTGGGTGGAAGGTAATAAAACATCTTGAGATCTTTGTTGAGAGGATTCTAATGTCTCCTGTTGTGGCAGTTCTTCCTTCTAAGAATTGCGCTGACTTAAGGTTATTTCTATATGTTTTCCTTATCAAAGTCTTTTCCTTCTTAGGGTTGTCCCACTAAAGCCTGAATTTCCCCCAACTCAAGGAACAGAGAGGACCATGGCTTGTTGTGAAAGCACCAAGAAAGGGTGCCACGCCATTCCCAGAGCTAGAGATAACAGGGAAGGCAATGAATGGTCCCTTGCTCCTTGGTAACTGTTATCCCAGATAAGATCAGATCAAGCCATGGCAAGGCCAAATAACCCTCATAACTGGTGGTATTAGCTCAGTTCAAAGCCTTTAGCTGCCTATTAGTACATTGCAAAAATTGTTTTTACTGGGCTGCATTTGAGAACATTGTAGGGTGACTGCTTTAGCTGCACATAGTAGTATTTTGTCAGACTACATCATCCATTCATATCACTAACATCAGCAACTTTTAATAAGGTCAGGGTCAGAGAACATCAAGAACTATGAAGTAACCCAGATATTGTAGAGTCAAACTTTAGGTGCTTTTAGGAGTCAAAACATTCATTCTAGTTTTTAATTACTTGTTAAAGACACTGGAAAGATGTTTGTTTCTTTTGTGTAACCTTCTTAAAGGTCTTGGTTGCTTAGTTTAATACAGAACTATCGTTTTTTTTTTTTAAGACAACCATACAATTTTAAGCAAGTAATAACATAATCTTTCATCTAATCTCCACTAATAACTACTTTTTCGTTCTTAGAGTAAAAGAAAAACTCCTTATCCAGAAAGTTGCTCACTTCTCAATGTTACAGCTTTTGGTGACATTTATTCTTGATCTCAATTAGTACTCCGTATGTGTCCAGAACCCCAAGGATTCATTAGCTTCATCATTTTCATCACAGTTGGTATAACTGTAAATGCTATTATTCACATAAAACAATCAGCCTTCAAAGGGTCACAGCTGTATTATTACTTTTCAAAGCTTGATCAGCACTTCACTGCAAAGCTGGTGTTACTGCTCTGAATGGCAAGGAACTTCCCATCTATATGGGGAATCTGAAAGAAAGGTAGCAGCATGCAACTTCTACCAAAGGCAAATGTTAATTTATATTTATGTCCAAATACTGATTACTTCAAACATTTCTTACTCCTAGTATACTCCACATATGAATATATAAGACTAAGAGATAAGAATGTTCTCTATATACTTTGGTTATTTTTAAAGTGTTCCCTATATGATAGAAACAATCAGAATCTTTTCACAGCCCACCTTCTTGTTCAAATGATGCAACTTTAATCTCTTTGATAACTGCTTCTCATAAAGTTAATCTTATGTTTCTTTAAAGTGGATATAATAAAATAGTGAAGTGCAGGAAAGGGTATTTTTGACAATGTCTGTTTTATTGAAGGAAAATGTGAAGTAACTTTTAAATGCACCTTATAATCACTATGCAATTCAAGCAATATTTAGATATTTAATTTAACCTAGCTGCAATTGAAAGCCTTCAGAAGCAATTTGAATTTGACTTTGCAGAAGACTCAATAAAAACCAAACTTTGTGAAATACTGAAATGGATATAACAAACACTGAAATTACTTCTTATGCTTGCATGCAAGTCTTAAGTAGTTGAAGGCTGCCTGACACAAAAGCCACAGTTCACATCAGTACATAAGACAAACAGGGGGAAGCAGTTAACATAGATATAAAACCAGGATCAAAAGGAGTAGGTAACCTCAAAGGAAAATCTTTCACCAGCACAGTGAGTGGGAAGCACTGTGAAGAAAGAGAAAAACTGGAGTACCATATAGAGAAAGCACTGACAAAAGCAGTATTTTTCAAAGAAAGCAAGCAGTGTGTATTGTAGTTACTCCATTACTAAAGATATTTGTTGTTTGTATAAAAAAAAAAAGCCCACAATTCCTGTATTTCACCAATTTTGATTTTCCTGTTATTCTGACACTTTACAGGTAAGATGTAGCTTTAACGTTTCACTTTCAATAAGGAGACATGACTCATGTGCTTCATATCCCTCAACTGATATCACACTTGCATTTTCAAACTGTGGTTTAGAAGGTGATATCCTTTGTGGGCAAATTTTTCTCTCAATATGTACAGGAAATTCATGCACTTCTTCTAGGAAAAACAGTGAGTAAGATTGCTGGCTGCTATGAAAAGGTGTACTGAAGAGCACTCTGACACATAGATGCAAACACCATAACAGTGCACTGTTATGAAATAAGCATTTCATTGCACTGAGTGCTGATAATCAGGGGAAAGTTGCAGTTCACAAAAACATATATTTATATAGAAAATTATCTTCAAGCTCAATTATATAATTTATGGAGCAAAAGTTGGACACACACACCAAGTGAACTATTGCTTTGCTTTCCTTTGAATTTTTTCTAGTATCAGATATTGGTCCTGAATTTGCAGAGCCTGGCAGTTTATTTTTTTTGAGTTTTTCTTATTCAATCCTAATATCAATGTGTTTGTGCAATATTTAGAGTGCTCCTCAGGAAAACTCAGAAGTCAGGCTTCTTTATGAATAGCATAGTTCAAAGAGGGAAACAGACAGTTGTGTACAGACCATTTGGCATTTCTTTATTTCTTTATCATATATTGATGGGGCTTTGTTGCTAGTAATGTGAGGGAATGCTCTTTCCTGAAATAAACTTTTTGGAAAAAAAGCCTCAGGTGACACTCTGGAATTTCTCTGTTGAAAGCAAAAGTTTAATTAGTAAGGAACAAAACAAAAAAAAAAAACCCTCAAAGAATATTTGTTACTTCAGAAGACCAAATTTGCTCTAATCAGATTTTTTAAATTTGAAAATAAGAAGCATAGCAAGCATATATAAAATTTCTGCAAAAAAAAAAAAAAATAGTAGACTTTAATTTTTCTCAGATTCATTTTCATCTGAATTGGAATAGATATAATTCTAATTTGGATCAGATACAGAGACTACAGTTAGTGACTGGTGAGTGTAGGACCGAAGTGACTTTGTTTTAATTTCAAAATACAGTTACTTGGTAAATGCCCTGCAAAGACCATTTGCCTGCAGGGAAACCAAATAACAGCTTGAAGTACCAGTGTTGTTATGGACTACTAAAACAGTCCAAATAGAAACAGTAATGTATATAAGGGAAAATATCTTTCATCTAATCCTGCCTCCCTAGAAACCCATATCAATACCTTGTTGATTCCAGAGGACTGTTAATGTCTTAAGGACAATGGAATGGAATATCTTGCAGAACTAAATACTCTCACATGAAATACTCAGTGATAAAAACTTCTACTCAATTAAGTAGATGCACAAAATAAATTATAAGGAATGAGCTTTCAAAAATTATAATTGAACAGGATTAAATAATTTCAATAGTTTTCACTGAGACTTTTTTCTTTTGTGTTATTGCCAATGGCAGAACTGTTACTTAAGAATTGCTACATTGAAAGTATACAATTTAAAACCTCTATTATGCACCAGAATTGATTTGTGCTTTACTTCCAAGTTGTAGGATTATTCCATTTTTTCCCTCTTAATTAAGCATTAAATGTTAATTCTGCTTTCTTCTCTTAGAGACATTAGCATATAAATATAGGCACCAACTCTCTCTGCAATTCTCTGTAAAAGATTAAGCTTTTAAATTCCAATGGACTAATGATTAATTAAAAAAATAAATATACTTCATGAAATTACTGTTGGTCTAACATTTCTACTAATAAATATGCATATAGAAGTGATTCTAAAAATAATTTGGACAAGATGGACAAATGAAATTTTAAATAATTAAATAGATATTTACTATTTTAAATATTATGCTTTTTAAAAAATATATGCCTTGAGTTTAAAGGCTATTTTCTTTTCCATTTGAAATCACTCAGGAAAAAAAGGAGTGAAACATTCCTTATCTTTTGTAGCAAATCAAAATATCAGATGATAATCTCAATATTAATTATTAAAGATTATGGCAATATTCTGAAGAACGTTGCTGAGCTGGAAGTTTCAGATATATGCTTTTCTACAAAATAAGAGAAATGAAATAATCAATTGCCAAAAAAAAGAGGAAATTCCATTCTTCTTATGCTACCTATTTGTACCGTTACCAATTGCAATTATGTTTATATATCCACATTTCTTTTTCTTATAAAATAAAGACCATGCCGTCCAGCAATACAGATAACACTCACAACATTGTTAGTGAAAACAAAAGGCTGCTGTATGAAAAATGGCATGTTTGTTTTCAGTTTTACACCATATTCCTCTAAGATGGGTGACAAAGAGCCACCTGGCAGAAGGAGGATGTTATCTCTACCTCCAAAGTTCTCATCCCGCTTCCAGACTTTGGTAAAAGAAGCTGTGACAGTGTCACAGCAAAGAGTGGCATTCACATCTCAAGGCAGAAGCCTATAAAAAGATCAAGAAGTTTAGAAACAGAACAAGGAGGACACACTAATGGGGTTCAAGGTTTGGGAACTTTTTGTTTCTGTTTACATTTTTGAAAAACAGGACTGATTTGAAAGAGAATTCAGAATTAACTAGCATAATCTTCCTCCTGCAGCTTGCCTGCCTAATGTTGACAGTCTTTGCAAGTCAGAATGGGCAATGTTTGTTAATTCACAGGGAATTTCTACTTCTTTTTTTTTTTTTTTTTTTTTTTTTTTGGCTTATTAATCAGATGGTGAGCTCTTGGCAGCTTACCAGAAAGACAATATCTTTTCTCTACCGCATTATCAATTGGAAAAGTTTGTTATTGTTCTCTGCTGCAGAGCAGACACATTCCTTCATATGCAAAATTGTCTCAAGTGGACCTATACACTAAATGCATTTGGTCACATTGCATAAAACTTTTTATTACTACACAAACAGACTTCCATCAGTTATTCACACCTTTGAGGACCCTAAAGCAGTTTTCTGTATGTCTTTTTCAGCAGTTAATATATGAACTCTAATAGCTTCTCTGGCAAGTTTCTTACAGTAGTGTCCTATAGGCTATATAAACCACTGAAACATTTGAACATCCTAATGACATAGGAAGTGAGCTAAGACAAGACACTTGGGAAGCAACAAGCAATTCAATGTTCCACATAACCTCAGTTCTGGTCTGCAAACTCTCCATCCAACTCAGGCAGAAAATATTGGCAAATCCCACTGAAATATCATGCCACAGCAAGAAAATACTTATTTCCTTCCAACCTCAGGCAAGACACACATAAAACCCACAAAGTTAATTCTCAGTGGTAGGAGTTATGAAGTGATGTCTCAGCTCTCCCTGTAGCCTTCTGTAGTCTCTTCTTTCTACAGAATTTTAGTTTTGTTTATTTAGTTGTATATTTTCTGCTAATCATACTGCTTTGAAATAGTAAATGATGTCCTCTGTACTCTGAAGGTATTCAACCCATCTCCCACGGCATTCTCATTTGTAAAGTGTGGATCTTTGGGCTGGCCAAGCAGACTGCTAGGGGAATGTGAATTGGCTGCAGAGAACTTGATCAACAACCCAGCATGTGCTGGCAGCTGCTACTAAGTCAATGCTTGAATATGGGACATTTATCAACATTTTCATCACCAACCTGCATCCTTGGCTATTTTGGAGATGACCATATACTAGAGAAGTGGTTGACATAACAAATATCAAAGTCTTGATACAGAGAATTTGAAAAATTTGAGGGTTGGGCCAACAAAAATCTCATGAGTTCCAGTAAGCTGCAGCACAAAAATTCTGTTGTGGAGTAGAGTCACTTAATACATTGATTCAGGCTGTGAAAATGAATGCTGACCTCTCCAAAATGGATCTGGCAGTTACAGTGGATATAGGAATGAGTATCGGACAAATTTGCTGCAAGAAAAACTACAGACTGGGTTGTATTTGGAGGAGTATGGAAAACAAACCAAGAGGAGTTTTTGCTCCTTCTACTCAGTGCTGGTGGTACCATGTCTGAAACACTGAGTTTCCCCTTGGGTAAGTGAAGAAGTCTGAGAGTGTCTTGTAGATGGCTACCAAATTAATAAACACTGAGGCAGAAAGGTAGTTACAAAGATGATGGAGCTAAACTCATGTTAGTGAATCTCTTGTCCTTCACTGTTTTCAAGACAGTCAAAGAAAATCTGACTTTGATCAAATGCCAATATGTAAAGGATATTGAAAAATGCAGAGGAGATGCATATAACACATCTTTCATTCCAACGATCTGCTCTGAACAGCAGTATTTTTTCTGAAATATATAGAATAAAAATTCTCTTAGTAAAGATATGTAGATTTTTTTTAATATGAAAATTATTTCTTTTTCCTTTTTAAGGACAGATTTCTGTAGAAATGTCATTTTAAAAATCCAAGGGAAACAGAGCTGAGAAATAGGTTCAAAATAAAATTCTAGTAAAGATTTGGTCTCTAAGGAGTAAGATTTAGACCATAGCAAGGGAAAGCCAATTTGCAGACCTAAAATCACTCAAATTATACTTATCATTGTTCAGATCAATCATGTAAATCCAATAAAGCAATACTAGTTGTTGTAAGTAAACCAATATTAGAGTGCTGTCTTAGCCTACTAGATATTTTTGTCTCTTCCCATATAATACATAGGCATGTTACAAAATTCCAATTAGTTGAAATCTAAAAAAATAAATAAATCTCCCCAAACCCCAAAAATCATCATTCCATGAAGGGATGTGCAGAAAATACTTTCAGGGAAAGAAGCATTGTATAGAATATGATATTACAGGTATATAAACTATTCAAATAAAGAGGCAATGAATAGTATGGGATTCAGTGGCAAGGAGTTTTGCTTTGTGTGTCAAATCAGAAGGAATTTCACTTGGGGTATACCAAGAGAAACATCATGTTGTTGGCTTTTAAAGCCAAGTCTCAAGTAAGAAAATGCAAGTTTCTTCTTATGCTTTTATTTCATTCATGTAAAAATATGAAAGAGGGACTCAAAGAGATCTTATGCGGATTGTTGTTGACCAAAAAAAAAAAAGTGTTCACCAAAGACCCTGTAAAATCTGTCACAAAAAATGTTTGCATTAAAAAAAAAGGAAACAACTACATCAGAACAAAAGTCCTTAAAAGTGGCTTTATCAATTGAGGCATTTCCTATTCATACAAGGGAAAATATTTAGTTAAGGACAGACTTCTACCCACTGAAGACAGCTGATTTGAATGAAACCAAATCTTCTCACTGTGCAACTGTGAGATATTTGTCTCAGATCAAGTACCTATAACTCCATAATAAAATAGATTTGAAAGATAACTGCTGAAGGTAACAAATGATTTTGAGGCACTGCCTGTCCGAGGTAGATGGACAAAGGAGCCTATTCTTAAAAGAAAATGTTTATTTTGCTTTTTTTCCCCCTCCACTTCAACTGAATCAGACCACTCAATTGAAATGCAGCTTCCTCAAGTGAGAAACCAGCTTAAAATAACTTCTGTCAACCTCAACTGACCCTATCTCAACACAATTTATCTTTGTGTTTAGATAGATCTTCATCATAAAATTATCTAACTACCTTCTCCAAGAAGAAATATAAGGAAGATGTTTATCTTTTTTTTTTTTTTGCTTGATGTCAAAAAGAGAGCTTCATAGGTAGTGTCATTTTACATTTAAAAAAACCAAACAGTGAGGTTACTGTTTTTAAGCATTTGTGAGAAAACTTAGGCTCAAAGATGGATTTTACATTTTCTTAGAAACAAGAAAGCATAAGTCATCTCATTTTGACTTGCCTTGGTGAAAATTCCATATGCACAATAACGTTTCCAGCCACTGGCTCTTAATTCAGTTCAAAGAAGTAAATAGCTATTGTGAAATGAGACCCTTTTGAGGGTTACTGTGTGACTGATTCTGTCAATTAGATCACCAAGAGAGAAAAAAACTCACATGACCTCCACTGCATATGCTGCCTGACCCTTCTTGACAAGCTAGAACTGCGATTTGCCATGAAAATCATCCTGATACTTTCTGTGGAGGAAAAAGAAAAAGACAAGAAAAAAAGAGAAATGATCCCACCCAAATCCCTCCTTCCCAACCATCAACTGTAGTTTGTCAGCAGATTAATTTTTGAGAGAATTGAATCTCCAGTTTGTCTGGCAGATTCAGAATAGAGTAATATATATCATTGCTCTCAATAGCTGGGTCAAGTAGTTAATAAGTCTCCACTCCAGGGCCACCAAAAAACAGTAATTCAGTTTAAAATGTTCAGAAGCAAAAATTAACCTATCCTTGTTCAAGCTACCACTCATAGGTAACTATGATTCTGCATATACAGTTTTGAATTAACCAAAAAGTTAATTAATTTATTATAAAGGGCTATTTTTATAGGCTATAGTAACGATTAAAAGCTAAAGGTTTTTGTGGATTAAAGAATAATATTAAATATTTTTTTGAAGATCAAAAGGAGATAGGAAAAATCATTTCTGTAAGAAACAGTAGTCTTCTGAAGCGAAGTCATTTACTTTTAGCCGTGATGTGATTTCCTTTGGATATAAATGTGCTGAACCTCAATCAGGATGCAGAGCAACCAGTTAAAGAAGAACTTCAAAAAGCCCTGAAAAGGGAAACCTGGATAAAAGTTCACAGTAATTTCTGCATATAGTTCTGAAAAGGAAAGATCTTTGTAACATCAGTTCTCAATTTGCAATTTAAGGTGCACTGTCCATCTAAGATGCATTTCTTAACACTCTTTCTTTAAGATTCAGACAGACAAAAATTAGCCTTCAGATGTTTTCTCTTTTTAAAATTCTTTTTCTTCTTACATTTAAGAAGCCTGAAAGTCTTTAAAATGGACCTTCTTTATGTAGCTTTCTGGACAAAAAGAATAACATATAACTGTATCCTATTTCACATTTTTAATATGAAATGTTAGAAAGGTAACTCAATCTAGTGGATAAGAATGACTAATCCTTTGAAAATATGGAAAAAGAAAATTGAGAGTAGATAGAACGAGACTGTAAAATAAAGAATATCCTATCTTCACACAATTTTTACGTTCAGTACATTTCAAATATCTTTCAAATTATGAAAAGTAAATAATATTACTTTAATAAAATACTGGGAAAGCCTCCAGGAGGCATAGGAAACTTAATACAAGACATATGCAAATACAGCCTTATGACTTTGCTATAAGTATATGCCATATATAAAAACATAAAATCCTCTGTTTTTAAAATTCATTTTGAAAATGGCAGTTTCCATCTTAGCATTATTTTGGAAAAAAAAAATTTGACAACTTGCCTAAAAGAATAAAATGTAAGTAGGCAGTTCCCATGACAATGAGAGAGAAACATGGAAGAATTAAAAATGAAAACAGTTGGGTGAGAAGCAAGTGTCTTTAGCAAAATATCGACAGATGTAAAGAAGAAGTACCAGTAGAGGATATTAAGGCATCTGCTCCTACTCTTGCTGAACACTGAAATTGTGGGCCTTAGAAGACATATTGATACAAAACAAGACAGTCACACGTTCCAGGAATGACAAGTTGTCAGTCTTCTCTTTAGGCCACATCAAACTCTTGAAAAAGCTATAACTCAATTCAGAGTTCAAGAAACCATAAAGTATCAGCAATGTAATTTATACTATAATGTCGTGGTTTGGCCCACCTAGCACAGCAGCACCACAACAGTCCCTTGCTCGGTGCTCCCATTCACCCCCACCCTCGTTAGGATGGTGGAGGCCCCAGCGAAATGGGAGTAAAAAGATAAGCAAGGTTGTTGTAGATTAAAACAAGAACAGGGAAGGCTTACTGCCAATTACGGTTCCAGACAAAACAAACTCCAGTACTCGACTTAGAGAGGAAAGTAGGAAAGTTTATTCTACAAGAAACAGAATGGAATAAAAGCAAAAGGGAGTAGGATGATGAGAAAATTACAACCAGCACTTTAAGATCTCCCTCCCCCATCCCTCCTTTCTTCCCGGGCCCAGCTCACTGCTCCCGATATCTCTACCTCCTCCCCCCTCAGCGGCTCAGGGGGGCAGGGAATGGGGAATGTGGTCAGTCTCTCACAGATGGGCTCTGCCGCTTCTGTCTTCTCAGAAGAGGATGACTCCTGGCATTCTTCCCCTGCTCCAACACGGGGTTCCTCCCCCGGCACAAAGTCCTTAGCAAACTTCTCTGGCATGGGTTGCTCCCAGCAGCTGCGGCTTCTGCCGATATGGGTTCCCTCTCTCGGGACAGAGTCCTTGGTAAATATCTCTGGCATGGATTCTTCATCACAATTGCAGTTTCTTCTACCGATATGGGGTCCCTCTCTCGGGACACAGTCCTTGGTGAATATCTCAGCTTCTCCAATTCTCTCCATAGAATGCAGGGGAGTCTCTGCTCTGGTACACCTCCTCCTCTCCTTCATCACTGGCCTTGGAGTCCGCATGGCCGTTTCTCTCACTGTTCCTACTCCTTGCACCACCACCAGCCAGAAGAAGAAGGGACAGAAGAAGGAAGAAGCAGGAAAAAGATGGAGGAAAAGCAACCTCCTCTTCCGGTTTCTTCTTAAAAAGTGATCGTGAAGGCGTCTAATTGGCTCAGCCCCAGACGTGGGTCTGGCTCAGAGCTGGGGAGAGTTGCAAAGAACTTCTTACAGGCGCCATCTTTACAGCCCCATCCCCCTTACCAGAAAAGGCTGTCATGTCAAACCAAAGACAACACTACATCAGATAACATATAGAAAATATGAGAAAAACATTATTAGTAACAGTGGCCCTGTACACCTATAACACAGAAAACCACATTGGCTTTGTAAAGGGGAGAACGAACTGTGGAAAGTATAGCAAGGCATCAGGCCAAAAAGGGAACTGAATTTCCTAAAGGAGATGAGGATGTAGCAGGTGTTACAAAAAATAATGATTTCCAACAGCACTCTGGTCACTGAGAACAATCCATGATGGGATGTAATCATAAGATAATGATCTCCTGGGAGATAATGTAATTAGTACAGACCACAGGGATGACTCTAAATAGACAAAATATTACACATCAGGCTGCTTCAATGCAGAATGGGACTTCCTCTTTGGCAGTCTATTTCTGTCTCATTTTCCGTCACTACAACTAGAATTATGATCGTGCTGTGTACTACACATGAGAAAACAATCCCTCATAGAATCTCTTGTAGTCCACTGTTGGAAAACTGTAGAGCTTTGAGCAGCAGTAAGTGTGAATGTCTCATCATTACTACCCTATTCTCTACTCATATAGGTTCCTAAAACCCTGATCACAGCACTTAGAATACATCTAATAAAGAAATTTATCCAATACATACATAAAGAATCTGCTGAAGACCAAGTACTTGCAGAGCCATTTAAAATCAGTGTCAATGTTTTAAGAATAGAGATAAAGAATTGCTATGATTTTGCTGTAAGGTGGGCACTCCATGGTCATTTTTTAAGTGTGTGATTATTTTTAAGGCTTCTCATGTTTTGGCAATATCTGTTCCCCAAACACTTCAGGGAATGAGGACACTTCACAACACTGTAAAGGGACACAGTAACATTTATGCAAGTCATCTAATATCAGGGCTCTAACAGGCATAGAAGTATAGTAAATTACTCTCATAGACATCTAAAATGCGTATGCAAGCTTTTCCGCTCTTTCCAGCACAAAGTGGGGGCTAAATTCCAAACAGCACATTCTGAAACAAGTCCAGCTCCTCCTTGATTTTCTTCACATTCTAGTTCCTGGATTTTCTTATCTGTGTTTATATTATTTAAGCACTGAAAAAGCCACCAACAGTAAATAGGGATATCAAACAACTCCTTGATTTGTTAAATCCATAACTTGATTTTTTGCTAAGTTGCTTCTGCTTTTGAGTAATAAGGACAAATGAAACAATTACACAACTATGCTATATCCCTGTTCAAAGTATACAGTGCAATTCTAGATATACAGTTACTGAAATTTATTGCCAATGGTTTAAAATGTCCAGAATCTTGATTGTTGTTTTCTCCTGACACATTGTAATACTGGATAGTTCATTTTGACTTATAGAGAAAAGTTATTTTCTTAAATGCAGAGCATAGATTCATTTGATAATTTTTCTGGTCTACTGAGCAATTGTTTCTAATATATAGAGTGATATGCAGAGGACTAAGTTGAATACCTTAGAAAATAAATGTGTATGCTCCACTAAAATAATAACTATTCATGTTAAGAGAAGAAAAACAAATAAACAGAAAACCCATTTAAAATAATCATCATGCAAAATGCCACATAGAGAAATATTTTACTTTAGGCTTCAGCAACACACAAGAAAAGAATAATATCTAACTGTCTAAGTCTGCATTTTTCTGAGAAAACTATAAAGTTAAGCTAGCACATCCATTCCAGAGCAAGACATGTATTTCCATGCCCATGTGTTAGTTTCTACTTCCAACAGCAAAATTAAATGTACTAATGAGTTTTTAATTATTAATTTGCTCTATATTTTGGCGTGAGGAAGAGAAAGAGCCAAATATTCCTACCACACAATGCACGTAAGTTAGTGGAGGTCAGTCTTGAGAGGAGACTGTGACATTTAAATGACATTATTTTGCATTTTAGGAAGCACATCTATTGGAACAGAATGACTATGATTTTTTTATGTTGTCTTATTTTTAGTGAGTTTGGAAAAGAAACGGAGCATATTATGGAGAACATGCATATTACTCCTGGCTTCCAAATAGATGGCTTGCATTATATATTTCAAACGGGTACTAACATGTATCAAAGTCTACTCTGGTATAAAACTTTCTGATGTAAAGGTGATGAGTGATTTTCATTAGTTCTGATGAAATTTAGAAGTGTTTTGTCAGCTGAATCTGGTTATAAATGTAAATTTAGAAACAGTAACAAAAGTTAAATCATCTAAAAGCTCAAGAAATAATAACAGAGGAATCAGTATGAAAGGAATATAGGAAGAAAAGTAATAAATACAGACCTCTAATAAGGACAGTATCCAAGGAGTAGAAGTTATAGTAACTAAGGTTAATGATGACAAGAAACATATTTCTGCTACTGTCTCACCAAAATGTAAATAAGAAGAGCTTAAAAAAAACACCCTTGGTATTTTCTTTTTTCTCTTTCCCTTCTGTAGCAAGACATGCCAAGACTCTTATGGTTCCTTTATCTTTGACTGTTATTGTCATGGTCTTTTGCTTAAAGCTTCTGCATAGTCCAGATAAACCAATAGTGGAGGAAAGACAAAGGGGAAACATGAAGAAAACTAAAACCCAAATGAATTCTTGCAGGTAACCCTCTAAATGTGGTACCATGCAAAATTAGTACATTCCTAGGATTCTTTCCTGTGAGTGCCACCTGTGACCACCAGTAGGAAACAGGATAATCTATGCCATATGAATTTTAGTCTCAAATACAGGGATAAAATAGGAACTACTAATACAGCTAGCTTGTGATCCTGGATAAATCTTAGTAGCTGAGTTGTCTATTTTCATGTGTTAAACTTTTCTTAACCTGATCTTTTGTTAATGACTATTTTATTTTGGCTAGCAAATATCAAAGCATACTAATGTCATGATCCTTCAAAATACAGTAATTAAATGCTCTAGTGATGTCCAGCAAACCTGATCTCAGTTTTATACCAAATAAAAGCTATTGCAAGCAATTAGACATTATTTGCAGGTGTTGGAAATACAACTTTTCAGAAACATTCACCACTTTCTGATTTTGTTTATCATCAAGAAGAGTGTGGCCAGCACAGTGAGGGAGGTTCTTCTCCCCCTCTACTTTGCCCTGGTGAGGTCTCATCTGTATTACTGTGTCCAGTTCTGGGCTCCTCAGCTCAAGAGGGACAAAGAACTTCTGGAGAGAATCCAGCACAGGGCCACCAAGATGATCAGGGGATTGGAACATCTTTCATACAAGGAAAGGCTGAGGGAACTGGGGCTGCTTAGTCTAGAGAAGACTGAGGGGAGATCTTATTTACAAATATCTAAAGGGGGANAGAGAGAAAAGGTTTAAGTTTGCCAGAGTTTCTCTAAGATTTCAACTAAATTTTTCAAAACCAGAGGTTTTAAACACAGAAGGTTTTTCAGCACAAAGGTAGGCCTCAGAACACATGGGTGTCCACTGACACAGACAAACCTAAATCTCCAAGTCTCCAAAGAATTTCTGCAGAAGATTATTGCTTTAAAAAGAAAGCTGAGACTGTGAAACTCTTTTAAAGCATAATTTAATGTGTCATTACTCTGAAGATGAAGACAATTGTATAACTATATTCACATTTATAACATCCTTTTACATATCAACTATGATCTGTAATGATTACAGTCCTAGTAATAACAATTACACTGACACCTGAATAGCTTAATAAGAAAAGGCAATTTTATATTGCCATAGCACACAGCTTCTATTTTTTTTTTAAGATGAATTATAAATTTGGAATTACTGTAATTTTTTGAAAAGTATAGATGTTGGATAGAAATGTTAATAAAGAATGTAATGTTGGGTTTGGAGCTGTAAACGAAAGAAAGGAAAATAGAGCACAAAATTGGACTAGCTCCACTGACAGAAAACAGAGAAGCAGCTGCAACAAATCAGTAATATGTATTGGTATCATCTGTATACATTTTTCTGGGACACTGAGGCAAAGAAAGAGAGAAGTGTTAATTTATTCTTTTTCTTTATGTTCAACATATTCATTCCCATTTGTCAGTGTATGGCCTGCATTTGTTTCTATTTTTTTCACACTCTGTTTCTAAAGTATCGATTCAGAGCTGTAGTTTACAGCTATCTAGCTTCCTTTTCTATTGGGTGAAAAATGCTTGGATATAAAATCCATTCCAAACAGAGTCAGGGTAGACCTGAGCATTACTGTAATAATTACTCTGGTAGTTGGTAAGACAACAACACCATTTTTTTCATTGATGGAATGTTGCACAAAGCACTGGAGATATCACTGTAATTTGGCACATGACAGCGTGTTACCCAAAACTGTGGTTGTAATATGCATCTGCTTCCATGGAAAATAAACAAATAGAGAATGGGCACAGAAAAGGAGTGTACATTTGCCTTGTTAAGGAGTCTGAGTAAATAACTGAGCATAAAAACTAGTGAGGCTAAAGCAAAGAACAGTAGCTGTTTCGGTTAATTTATTCAGTCTTTCCTATTAGATAAAAAGCACAGCTGTTGAAAGGAGTAACTCTGAAAATTACACTGGGCTACAGGAGATTTGGGTTTGTTTTCTGCTTGTATTGAATATGCAAAAGGCTGACAGTCTGGAATAGCTTATATCAAAGTGAAGTTGTGTTCTATTCCTTGAAAGTTAAGGAATAGTGACTAATACCTTCCTTTCACTTTTTCTGTTGTTTAAGTTTTTTTTAAAGATATCTTATAGACCTCACATTTTTCCACACTTATACAGATGTATATTTTTAACTTCCACACCCAACTCTCAGAAAAATACTGGTTTGAAAGAAAGTTGCATACCATAAAAACACAGAATGTCCCACCTTATTTATGCAATGATTCATCGCTGGGAAGAAGAACTCCAAATTCATAAGACCATGTGCCTCCATGACTAGTTTAGAAGTCTTAACACCTTATGACTGCAAGGATGTCCTTATCTTTATAATCCAATGCTAGAAATCTGCCACAATAGTGTTGGTGAAGAATAAGGGATATCAGAGCACTAAAATAATAATAATATTCATCTTTCTATCCTAGCCTTCATCAACCATCCATAACCACTGCAGCTTTTCCTAGCTTCCTGCTTTACAGCAGCTGATCCTATAAAACCATGTCTTCATAGAACATGAGATTCTGAAGATAAAATCAACAAGTAGTGGTACTGAAAGGTCCTACTGATGTGCAATCTTCCAGCTGAGAAAAAATCTTTCTATCTTTCCTGACAATTGTAGTCATTCACAATACAACAAAACCTAGTCCTTTCTGATCACCAAATTCTGCTAAATAACATTCCTTCATAATTTAAAGCCTTGGGCTCTTTGGTGCCTCAGGCAAGCTAAGAAATGAGATTTCGTATCTCCATTTTACTAATTTGTTTCTGGATAACATTTTAAAACAGAGGAAACATATTTACTTCAAGATTTCATTAAGTAGCCATTTTTCAGCTCAGATCTCTGCATCTGTGGATTTTCTTCTCTTTTATTGGTTTGTGGGTTTTTTTTGTTATATTTTGTTTTACTGTATTGTTAAAAGTGTTTTCTCTTGAATTTTATATTAGTCTGCTATTTATCTTGCCATATTTTTCCAACTAATTAATTTCTCTTTTTTTCTTATACAGCTTTTTTTCGGTCTCTGCTCCTGCTAGCCTTCTACATTTATTACCTTCTCCCTTCTGTACCTGTCAATTTTTGTCAGGAACTCGCAGACATAAACACAGCCTAAATGCATTCCCACCTACCATTAACCTCTCAATCTCACATCTCTTCCCAACATTTGCACATCCATGTGCACATACACAAAAGCACATATGAACACCAGGATTCTTTGGAAGCAGAGACACAATCACAATGTTAACAAAATAATTCAACTTCCCCACACACATGTGTATCTTTCCCCCTCAAAAGTATAAAAAGGACATGAAAAAAGGAAAATTGGAGGTTCTTTATCATTTTTTTTTCCTGAAGAGGCAAAATCATTAACTCTGCTTTTCAGCTTCATTTGCTGGTTGGTGTTAGACCAGGGGCACACACGTTAGTTACAATTAGATAATTAGGGAGAAGAGGTGTATTGTCAGACTGTTTAAAATTGCCTACTTGTGGAGAATGAGTAAAGCAAAGATGTTTTAGAGAGCACTAGGATAACATGAAGGAAATAGAAGCAGCTACTACTTCAGGTAAAGGTTGTATATCTTCCTGACTTCATGAGTCTTTGTGCTCCCCTATTCTGCCATCATATGCCCTACACACAATTAAGTTCAGCACTTTTGTATCCAGCATGGACAGAATGCCATCCAGTGATTTGAGACTGCTACCCAGAAGACCAGTAATTGCAACACCGGAGGTGGCTGTCTGTTTTTATTCTGGAATTCTCAGTACTGCTACAATTTTAGAAAGGCTTCCATGAAAAAGCAACACTTGTTTGCACAGATAAGTGTCCTCCTCTTTTGTTTGTGTGATGAATTTGAGGTAATAAGTTACTTCGGTATTTCTCTACATTCAGTTTTGCAGGCTTGCAATAAGCTGAGATGCATGCTTCCAATCACCTTAGCAGTGTCATTTATTTTGACAAAGTGTAATAGAAGTTATTTTGATAAAAGAGTGTGAACCATATTAAAACTGGACAATCTAGTCTTAGCTGTGACAAGTTTCAGCATGCCATGCAGAATAAAAATAATTGGAAGTAGAAACAAATCTATTTTTCCCTTCCAAACTTGGAGATGTCGAATTGATCTTCTAGCTTAAAAAAATACACAGAAGAAAAGTAAACCGTCAATTACAGTGTCATCTATCTCTGTCAATTGTAAACATATTTGTCATGCATTGCTACAAACAGCTGTGCAAGATCAATCACTTCATCCAGGACTCCTAGGCCAATTAAGGAATCTTCTGGATGGATGAAGGGATTTTCTTTTTACTTTTTTTCCTTACAGTAGAATGTAGTGCAATTATATCAGGTGTTCAAAAACTTGTGTTGTGTATGTGTATGTTTTCAGAGAGTAAAGAGAAATAGTATATTTCTGTAACGCTTCTTCAGCACCTGTTTCACTGTATTTCTTTAGCTGTGATTTAATCTATACTTCAGAATAAATCTTCAGATAATATTTTCCTAAGAGCAGGTCAATTACACTACAGGAAAGTTTTGCAGAATATAAGAAAAAAAAATTTATGTTTTTATATGAAAATAAGAACATATGACAGCTTCTATTCTAATTAAAATCATGTGCCTCCTGCCCCTGATATGCAAAATATTAGTCAGTTGGTTTCCTAAACCGCATTTTTTTATAGAAGAGTTGGGTATTCAGATGCCTGAATTTCACATCTTTGAATAGAAAGGGTCAGATTTTCAGAAACTGCTATAAATAATTTCACTGAAAAGCAGCTTTGTCGCAATAGAAACAAAAAAAAATTCTAATGCTTGTATAGATCAATTGTTTGATGCAGGTGGTAATATTTCTGAAATAGGAATATATTCAGCAGATACTACTGTTCTACAGTTGGAATAGCAGAAGAGTAAACATCCGTCATGGTGATGCTGAGGAAGAAGAAAGGAGGAACTAGTTGCTTCTAAAAGAAGGCATTTTGAAGCCAATAGCTTAAAAAAATGTAGCCAAGTCTAAAATGAAGCTTAGGAGACTGATAAATCACTAATGATACTTTTAAACAAATCTTAAAAAATTAAAACCATTCCAAAGACAAACTTGTCCTGCCAGCACCATCCCATAACATTCAACTTACAAAAGACATCACCCTATGGAATCACAGAGAGATCAGACTGATGACTATCTTCCATAAATGAGTCGAACTATTAGTATATTATAAAATATTAGAACCTAAGTTAAATTTGAGTTAATTAGCCAGATGGCTGGATGGGATGTAGCTGATGTGTATAGAGAGGAAAAGAGAAGGTAAAGAGGGATTAACTACTGATTATATCTATCAGATTCAAAACTAGAGATGTTAAATGAAACTAGAAAGAAGTAAATTCACACACACAAAAAAAAAGGCAAAATAGCAGTAGTTCTTAACAAAACTTGTGGTTAAGTAAGATGACTTCTTAACACAGGATTTTTGTGGGCGGTAAGTTTACATAGGTCAAAAAAATCACTAGGCAAATTCAAGGAAGAAAAAGCCAGGAAACTCAGTTATAGAAATGGTATCTTTAGCTCTCAAAGTTTCAACTTGCTGAAAATGTGCAGAGTATTCCGGAAGAACATTGTTATTTGTCTTTTTTATACTCATTTCTAAGCATAAGGTAGTTGATTTTGGCCCAGACACAGATTAATGAGCTAGAGAGATCTTTGATATAATCTTTCTTATCATTCTCTAGCAACCAGAATCAACTAGTGAAATGGTTGTAATATATGAAAAATCAGAAGAATACAAAAGACATCTAATAGTTCAACAATTGCATAACAATCAGAAGGTAGAGTGTTCAGAAGTTTTCACAAATGAATGTGAAATCACAGGCTGGCTGTGGTCTTGGAATCTGGGAACTAGTGAGTCATACTGTTCATTCTCCATTCCTCCATGTGGAATGGAGGACTTGTTCTGCCTAAAGAACAATGAATTGGACAAAGCTGGAAGCAGGTTATTGGAAGGGATGAAGTACTGCAGTTAAGACTTTTTCAGTTTCTGTATCTGATTTGGCCTTCTCACATGCTTACAGTCACTATGGCTGTACTTAATTGTACATAAACAAATTCCAGTCTCCAGTTGAGGGAATATTCCTTATCTATATGTCAAACCAGTGATTTAGGAATCCTGTATTCTGATTTCCATAGAAAGAAAACAGGGATCTCTGCACCTGGCAAATTGTTGACAGATCTCATTATATGGACAATCAGGGGATTTTGCTTCATCCTTATATAACCACTAACTACCAGATTTGATGTTAGGAAAAAATGTCAAAGTGAAACATAACTTGGAGGTTTAGCATTCCCTCTAAAGGCTTTACTTGCCTGGTGAAATCATTGATGTATATCTCACTTAACCAATGTCCTGCCAAGACAGATGTCTTAGTGATACCAAAATCTCTGTGGTCTCTACTATCTCAGTTTAGTGTCCTAATGAACAAAGTGCTTTAGTCTAATTAAGATCTCTGAGCTTCATGTAGTGTGAACCATAAATGCTGTGACATAAAAGAGGTTGAATTAGATGGAATAATCCCTTCTGACCTTAAACTCTATGAAATTATAAGACTTTTACAAACTGTAGTTAACAATGGTGTATGTCGATAGCCTGTGTTCTGAGACATGACTTCCTGATTTCATTTTAGTTCTGCAATGCCAGCTTTACTCAGTTTGAACTGTGGCAGCTCATCTTTCATATTCTGGCCTTGTTTTTAGTAGCTTCAGAGAAAATTTGTAAAAGGCTATCAATTGAGTGACACTGAAACAGCTCATATTCAATAAAATAATTATAAAAAGAATTATCTAATTCTTTATTCTTTTAGAGGACTGATCTTAGCAAAGTGTTTAGATTTGGAGGCTTTTATATAATAGCTTCAGACCATGTGGGTAGCTGGGGATTTTATTCTTTTTTTAGGTTTTCTTACAGCTCCCACTATGAAACATTAGAAAGTTGGAAGTAGGTGTTGTCTGCTTAATTCAGAAATATTCACAGAACTGCAAAGTATTAGGTAGCATTTACAGAGACACATATTGAAGCCTTTGTAGCTGAATGTCTTCTAAATGCATGTCACATGAATATTCAGTCAGATATGTAAATGTAGGGTATCTGTTACTTTTAGTAGACTGATCTATTATTTGAGATCAAGGCACATATCAGAAGAAAGGCATATCAAAATATCAGACCTTTTATATTATTCTTGTACAGAATATACTGCAGGTAGTCATGTTTGTTTTCTATTCCTCTTGGCAGGTTGCTTGCCTTCTATAGGAAAAGTAAAATTTAAATTTCTCTTAGTTTTGTCACTCCATATGCTTTGATAAAATGCTTCATCACTGAGGCTTTACAAATAACCCTTTGCACTTCAAAAGGAGTTTTTGATACTGTAATACCAAACTATGCAGTATCCAAAATCCAAGAAGTACAGGTATATAGTAAAGAGAAATGCAGCTAAAAGATTTGGGAAGTCAAATAGATTCACTGTAACTGTATTTCTTCACTACCTAACTGGCTCTGTAATATACTGAGGCCAGTGTGAGAATAGGAAGGATCACTATTTTATTTCAGGTATTATTTCAAGGTAGGTGATTCACCAATCTTTTTAGGTGTATTTTTAAAGAAAAATTGTGAACGTAACTATGACTAACGTAACTGCTCTAAAACTATGAAATAGTTTTAGAGCAGTAAAAATAAAATACTAGGGGAGAGCTTTAAACAAAGATCAAAGAGAAAGTAATTACTGACCTTTAAAAGCACGTTTACTTAATTGAGAGGAAACTAATGTAAGTTCTGAAAATTTCCAGCTATACACTTCAGAATATTAATAAATCAGATGAGTAGATTTAATTTGCCAGGTATCCTGAACTCAAGTTAAAATTTCACCTCTCCTAAACAGACCTAGGACTCTCCTGACTTCTCACTGCCACCATGCCCCAAAAGATATACACAACAGTCTTATTCAGGGGAAGGATGTACTTCTCTCTAGATTTTCTACAAAGCATCTCTTTTCAGGGGGATTCTGTGGGAACAGATGATAGGCAAGTTGCTCATAATGATCCATTCAAAATTATCAGCGGGCAGCAGACCCTACTGTTTCGTCTCTGTACAATTCCATTTCACAATAGGGCATAAAAGACCTTTTTTTTTTCCCTCCTTAAAAAAGAAAACCTCAGCTTATTTTTGTCATTCTTTACACATTTTCTGTTCTGCTGTTACTGGAGAGGATTAGAAATCCCTGTAGTGCTGCTTTTTTTTTTTTTTTTTTTCTCAGCTAAATCACTTGGCACAATGAACAACATCAGTTCTCTCTACAAGGGCTACCTTACCTCTGCTTAAACCAGCATAGCTACAATGCTACTGTTCAAAGTTTAAAATGCAATACAGGACTGCCAGTTTTCTCCAAAGTTTGGATGTTGATGATAGAGTAAAGAATAGGATTGCGATGACCAGAGTTTCCCAAGTTTAAGAAATGGGTATATGTCTCACTGATTATTCAGCTTGGCTAAAGAAATGATTTGTAGGTCCCATTCGTAGTGATACAGTTAATCTTCTATGTCCCAAATCAGTCAAGGCCCTAAATAAATTGGACACAAAACCACACAATCCAAATGAACTTTAGTTTTAGATCCATGAAGTTCCTGAAACTCTAGCTGTGACTGTATCTTGTCACAGGCACTGTGCTTTGGAGAATAATTTAATTAGGAAACTCCTTTACATGTTAAGAGGCTGGTATTCCAAAAGAATGTACTACAGAAGAGATGTGATTTGCAACTGCACTTACCTTTTAGGTAGGCAACAAGCTAATCAAAGCTAATAAGTAAACAGGAACTAAGGATCAGAACATAAAACAGAAGTGTGGAGATGAAAGTATCTTCTTGAAGAGCAGTACAAGAACTGCAAGGAAGCTTCTAATTAGCTAGTAGACTGCAAGGAGTCCTAAGAAAACTTAGGAATGGGAAAGATGGTTATAAAGTATATATATATTTGCAGGATATGGAAGCAGCTTTAAAAGATAAACCAACCACCTAGGAGTTTCTTGTACTTTACACAACTCTAATTTTCAATCATATTATAAAATATTATTGAAATATTAATATGCTCTACTAATTAAAATCTTTAAAGTTGACTGAAATTACATTTGCTTTAAAAAATGTAATACATTAAAAAAAAATGAAAACAGAAATTACTCTCATGTTATCAGTTGTGTTTTGTCTATCCTTTAGTTCCACCCTCTATATCTAGCCATAGCATAACTTTAATAACCAATGCTTGGTTCTATCACACAAATTTTTTAAAACTAATTTGATATTAATCTAAACGAAGAATATCTGTGGAATAAAATGACAGATTTGCTTCAGTCTCTGGATCTTTTAGTAACTGCTGAGACCTTGTTTTCCTCAGTATGAGGAAAAATAAGGAAAAAGAAAACTCAAAAGTACAACCAAAGCGTTCTGAATATGAGTGCATTAAACTTTTAGAAGTGATCTCTAAGCACTTTTTAAAAACCTGGAGTGAATAACCTGAGCATCTGAGAACACCAAACAATGAAGGTAGTATGTCTGCTGCTTCCAAGTTACCCATCTGACTTAAATAAAAAGCCTCTAATAGAAGTAGACTGGTATTACAAAACATGCATTTGAGTTGTCATAGTGAAAAATATAAAGATAGTGGTGACATACTGTCTTGTAAGAAATGGACAACATTCTAATTTTATTAGGAGATTTCCAGTTATAGAAGAAGATGAGAAAGTGGGAACCATGTATTCTGCCAAAAGATCTGTAACTTGTTCAACAACTGTAATTACAAAAAAAAAATAAAAAAAAAAAAACAACAAAAAAATCCCTCCACTAAACTGAGCATTATGCTGACCTTTGAGATATGTTTTGAAAGTCATCTTGCTGGGCAAATTCTGAGTTCACATTATTCAGGACAAAGATGATCATTGAAATCAGCAGAAGCTGTAGCTAGAAGGACTTAACGTACTATAGTGGTAAGGTCCTCATTTATTAGATAGGGAATTTGGAACTCAGCAGGAGCTAGAAGTTAAAAGGATTTTTTTTTTTTTACAATTTAAAGATTCCTTTCTAAAATATCTACATTCCCTGCAGACAAAGGCTTGAAATCTGCAATGCAAAATCAACACAATGAAGATGTATTGTCTTCTTTTGGATTTTTCTGTAAAGGCATCCAGGAATAACCAGTTACCTCTGCCAACAGCTTTGTCTGAAGCTCAGATTTTTTTTACAAACTCCTCTGGAAAGCCAGAAATCTTAAGTCTTCTGCAATTTACATCCTAGTTCACCAACTGCACTTACTTTTAGAAGGTGATAATGAATTTTCAGCAATTCAAGTATGGGATCAGTGTCCTTAGAATCAATAACCTTGCTCTAAATCAAGTGGAATTAGTTCCAGATACAACTTGAAGAGGTCCAAGTTTATTTTTAAGAGACATAATTGCTATTTTACCTCTCAAGCACTCTGAGGTTCCTAGTATACAAATAACACTCATTCAATTTTTTCTTCTGGGAAAAATGTACAGTCTCATCTGGAAGTGATCAGATATTCTGAAGTGAGCCAATTTCAGAGCACTATAAAAACATTATTGAATTCTCAGAACACTCTTATCGGGTCATCAGCTATCCAATTTCCCTGATTTTATAGATGGAGAAGCTGTGCTATTGAGGAGTTGCAGAATCTGCTTGAAATCATGGATGAAGATTGGCAGAGACAGGATTAGAAAGAGACTCCTGCTCTCAGAGGTAACGCCTGCTCATTCTCATACACTGGGTAACTACCAGTCAATGATGCAAAACTGCTGTGCTTTGGTCAGAATATAGGAACTGGTGTGAGAGAACAAATAAGTGCACATCCAAAATTTTCAAAGGAGAACAGACGCTTTAGATCATACAAAGAAAATGCATTTTAAATATATCTGAAAGCTGAAATTCAATAGTCCCATGAATAGCAATCCTCAGCAGAAGCGAGTTACTTGTAGCAATCATCATCTGAAGAATAATGATTCAAAGATATCTTTTCTGTCTACAGAGACCGCTTTGAACTTGCGCACAGATCACTGGCGTTCTCAGCCTTCCCAGAGCCCACACGTGATAAAGTCACATCTTATCCTCCAGCTGCTGCAGTTTCCACTAATATAGCACAGAGTATAGCACATGAACACAAATTATTCAGTAAAAGGCAAGACAAAGCTGTATGGCTGTGGGGAAGACTAAACCTGGAGAAAGTTTCATCAGTACTACCATTGGGCAAAAAGGGATATCCATTTAAAATAGACTTTAAAGTATACTCTGTGGTACCCTAAATCTACCCAAGAGCGTGATACAGCAGGTATCTTCCTTCACTCCTTCTCCATCTGAAGGGAGACTGTTTTATCTAAACTGCAGCTTTCAGATACAGCTTCACTTACTGTTTGTTTTGGGCTATTAAAACTAACATACCACTTGTTCACAAAAACCTAGAAAACAGAATACATTTGGAGACAAGTAGAAGCAACATTGTAACTGACATTGTGACTGGAGCTTCAAAAATGCATGGAAAATGGTTGCTGGTTAACCACATAGAAACATGGGTTTCAGTGTTTTATTTGCTTTTGCTTTTTTTCCAATGTGTTGCAGAAGACAGTTTGCAGACAGGATTTCTGTGTTGCTTCTTACAAACAAGCATCCGAAAAAAGCAATGTAATAGTCATGAAGAGTTTGATGATAGATAAAAAGGAACTAGAGAAGGTCCTGTGAGTATTGAAACACCCCTGAAACAATGAAATGCTGTAAGGTCCTCTACACAAATATGAACTAAAAAAAAAGTTAAGAATTCGATCACACTATGTCAACAAGGTACTGAGTAACATATTGTTGTCTTCATTTGTCTGACCTTGCATTGGATGGGTAGTTTCGAGCAGGACTGTACATGAAAAAAATTATTATAAAGGGGTAAAAAGGAAAAAAATACAGTTGTTATTCTTTCCTGTCAAGATACATTTTGATGAAGTATAACGTGCACTCCAGCTACAGTAGAAGAACAGTAATATTGAAATGAATGTTCTAATCGTGTATGGAGGTAGAAAACACACCAAAATAGAAGGTAAAAACAAAATAAATTCTTACTGCAATATATTAACTAAGCAATGCTTGGGCAGATTTATTCTCTTATCCTTTCAGGAGAGTGCTTTTCCTTCCGTCTTAATCTTTCTATACATAAAGACACTGTTCAACTCAGTCTGGTCCTCAGGAGCACGTTGATTTGTCTGTACGTCACAGACAGCAAAGTTGATTCTTTAATGTCCAGTATACAGTAGCTTATTATCCCTTGAATAGATGCTGTTCAGTCTGCAACAATGTCACCAATGCCTTTTAACCTACCATATTGATCAGGAGAGCAATCTCGATTGAGCTTCACATCTCAGAGCTGCATTACCATTTATACCTCCAATCAGTTACACTTTTGCAACACTTTATATGTATAAGAACTTTTTACTACATATTTTTATATCAAGAAAAACGGCCTCAGCCACCATTACAAAATAAAAGTAATACAAAATATAAGCAGATATACAATAAAAGCATTAGTAAGACTGTGTCCAGCAGGTCAAGTGAGGTTCTCCTCCCCCTCTACTCTGTCCTGGTGAGGCCTCATCTGGAGTCCTGTGTCCAGATCTGGGCTCCCCAGCTGAAGAGGGACAGGGCATTTCTCAAGACAGTCCAGCGCAGAGCCACT
>WBNH01008419.1:0-28729 GCA_013401255.1 Urocolius indicus
GATCTTCCAGACACCTACTACATACATTAGCTTTCTTTACTTTCCAACATATATCCCAGCCCTCACCCAATGAAAAAATTTTAAGAGATCAGAATTTCCATGAATATTTTGTAGTATTTTGTAGATAATAAACTGAAACAGATAGAAAATAGAAAGTGCTAAGAAGCTTTGAATTTGAAAAGTGCTGCAGAAATTGTATTTGTCTGAAATAGTCATCTCTCCTGACTGGGTTTTCAAAAAGTTAGACAACTATGAAAAAATCTGTCACTCTCAGTGCAGTCAGTGGAGAGAATGACTTCAGCACTCCGTTCGTGAACGACAAATCTCTTTCAGCTGTCATAGATGCAACCTATGGCCACTGCTCTTACTTGCTCATACTGTAAGATCCAGGCACCATAGCTAAGGCAAACAAACCTGCTTCAAATATGTTATCAATAGAAGAAACCTTTCTAATTTGGAAAGACTACTAGCTAAAAGGTTGCTGGGTTACTTAGCAAGTAATAAGGCTATTATTCTGAAAGGTTTGACTTCACCAGTGATTTGCCAGTGTAGTTCATCTTATCCCCAACACATTTTTTCTTGTGATAAAGTCATAACCCAATCTGGTACATTAAAAAATAGATTTCAAATTAGAGATTTCATCTCTCATCCTGGACTTCAGAGATGCCTAGCTGCTGTTACTACTACTGTTATTATTAATCAAGTTCATAGAATTCATTTCAGAACCTTTGTTCCCAGATCTGTCATTTGCTGCACAGCCTTGGATTAAGCCATAAATACACAGTTTCACCAGCCTTAACCCAGGGATTAAAATAGTAATCCCACTTTAAAGAACATGGAACACACAAATGAAAAGTACTTTTATAGGAGCAAATTATTATATTGTCACTAGTGAAATTAATGCTATTCTCTCCAGAGTACAAGTGAAATATCCATCAGATTCCTATTCTTGTTTATCTTTTTTAAAAAAAAAAAATTACTAAAATAATGTTTCAAGAGATATGTAGGAGCAAGAAATGATTAGATTATATCTAACAAAACTGAGTGATCTATTACACAAAGTTTTGTGTAACCTGCATACAATAGAGACTAGAGCGTACATTGACTTTAGCTCTACTGAAATCCATGATGAATTCCAGTCTTACAAGATAAATTGCAATAAACCATACAAACCCCGTTTCCTTTGATCTTCTCTTCATTCAATAGTCTATAACATGTTTCTGTTGCTATTTTATGGTGTCTACCTCTATACTTTTTGATTCTTCTTTGAGTATCAATTAAGTTCATTTTTAAAGCATGAATAACAAAATGCTATTACTATTTCACAGGTGACTTAAACTATGATTCCAGTGTTATTTAGAACAATCTGTGGTTTTCTTGAACAATACTGAACAGTGTTGACTGCCTTTTTCTGTCCCCCTGGCTTCATAGTAGCCTTCTTAATCTTTCGAGTGTGACACAATGATATCACCAAAGTTTCCTGGTATTTTTCCTGGAATTGCTCACAGCAAATTGCCCACCACTTAAAAACATCCAGATGGATTTGGGCTGCACAGCTTTGGGCAAGTGGGTGGAGGATGCTGATCTCTTTTTCTTCCTATGAATTTTAGGTTATAAATTAAAATTATTCCATTTTTCTCCCAAAGTTACAGATTTAATTTTTCTCCTCACACTTCATGTGGAAATCAGCTATGGCTATGGAGCACATTACCACACCTACATAGTTCAAAGTCTTTCTGAAATATTGCCTCAACTCCAAAATCCTAACATATCATCTCTTGAAGCACCTGGCAATTAGATTGTCTACACAGAAGTGAGCAGCAAATGGTAGTTACTGTGCTGGGCAGAAAAGATCCCCACAGAAATCCCATTGCTCCCTTAAAGGTGCCATAGGAATGTCTTGGTCTCTGTGTCAATACACAGCACTCCTAAATTGTTCCTGACTCTTGAAATCAGTAGTTTTAAATTTGACTTCTTTAGAATGACAAAGATAAACATCACACAATGACAATGAGACAACATTTATGTAAGCAAAATGACTGATCAACCATGATCATATGGAGGATTTTTTAGCAAACCAGTCTTTTTTTCCCAGAAAGAAAAATAAAATGCTGGCTTGTTAAAGTTTGAAAATACCAACCAGACTGACACATTCCAAGTAAACTTTTGATAAACTATCTTAAATAGTCTATCATTCTGACATTAAAAAGAAAGTTTCTTGGTAGTATACTGGTCTCTGCAGCAAAATTGCACCTAGTCCATCTTGAAAGAATTACCAAAAAATCAATACCTTAGTGTGGGACATTTTTTTCTTGGAAATCAAAGATATATTAAAATGCTTCCCAGATTGTCGTAACAGCTGAATTACACATAATGTTTCCCTTCTGTGCTAATCTGTTCCTTTATCTGATAAATATTCATCAAGATGTATTTCCTTTAAGTTGCTTACCACTGCTGAAACACAAATCTTTGAAATAACTCTGAGGAAATCTATAAATAGCCAAAGGAATAGAAATCATATATAACAAACAAGCCAAGTTGAATTTGGAAGCATTTGTTGGTGTACAGTACTTTTTACTTTACATGGACACTAAATATAACCTATTTTCTATTTACCTCTCTACTATATGTCTCTTTGAGATGACTGTAACTATGTTATTCATCTTTACCATTACCAGCGCATTTCCATAGCTGTGAACTGGTCTGAGCTGGTTTGCTCACATAAAGTAATCTGCCCATGACAGGGTCTTCACATGGAACTGAAAACCCTGCATCCTGATTATAGATCATCCTCTGCTGAAGAACATGAGCCATGATCTGATAATTGGGCTCTAAGTTAAACAACCCATCCCTGCAAAGCACTTCTGCTATTACTCACGTAAACAGGCTTAGTCAAATGGGTAAGGATTTGCAGGATGTGGCTCTGAGCTGGGATAAGTCACTCTGAGAGGAGAACTATAGGAAGACTGACAAGAAATGCGACATTCTAGTTTTGGTATGATATGACTGCTGGTAGCTGGATATCAAATCTCTGCAATGAGCTGGGTAGGCAACCCTGGGAACCTCAAAGGGAAGCCATGGGAGCACAGTTTATTAGCATTTAAGTAACACAAAGGAGACAGGAAAGTGTGCTCCAAGCCTCTCTGCCTTACATAGCTGCTTCCAACTTGCAGCTCACAATCTGCCCAGTCCCCACATCAGGTGCCTAGATGTACAATGAAGAGAGCTAGGAATCTAATATATGCAGCAGCAGAGGAGGAAATCTAAAGAAAGGGATACATCAATTCATGTTTCTTATTTCTAATAGGAAAAAGCATTAGAAAGCGCTTATAGGGAATGCTGATTTCAGCCAGGAATAAAATGCAAATCAACAGTGACATAGCAGAATAAACTAATTTAATTGGTGTGGAACTCACAAAATACAGTTCTTCAAGGCTTCTGACATGCCTGAGTGCCCATCTTTAAAGGTTTGGCGCAATTATTTGATAGAAAAGGATGTTATTAATTAACTGAGGGACATAGTTAACTCAAGTCTGCAATTCATCATGATAGCTAGCACATGATTTCTCTTGCAGAATTATTGCAGAGATAAGTTTTAACAGTGCTGGCAGTGGGATGATATTCAGGCAAATGAACTAACACTCTAAAGACTAAGATTAGTTTTGACAGATTCCTATTCAAAATATCAACCAAATCCCTTAGACAATTAATTATTGCAATATTTGTCTGAAATATTTTATTAACACTACTTTTTCATTTACCTTTTACCATTGCCTGTTGCTTTATTTTCATTTTCTGGTATGTCTAGAATTGCACATACCGTTTTCCAATTGCTGTTTTTATTTTATTCTCTGTTTATTTCCACGTCATAGCTCAGTCAAATAAATGTCGTATCTGCCTTTGCAAGATTTTTAACCCACTCCTATGCTTTCAAATTCCTCAGGAAAAAGGAAAGAAAAAAAAAACGAACATGGGTTTTATCTCTTAGCTCTGACTTAATTCATTGTAATAGCGAAATCAGTTAAAAAACCCAGATCTTTTTTTCACATTCCGTAATGCAAATTGATTATTCTTTCCATCCACTGTTAAATGCATCCTATGTTACAGACTCCTTCATAACCTAATTTCAGAGCAAATTTCAGATATCTGTTATATGGAATATCTCCTCAATTTGTGGTAGTTCAGAGCTTACAGTTACACCTTGCACCTGAACCAGTTCTAAGCAAGCCTGGACAAGTACTAGAAGCAGCATCACATATTCTGCTTTGGAAACCTGTATTATGTCTACGTACTTTTCCATATTCCTCTCCAGTGACTTCAGTAGTCTGTTTAATACCCTCCATGATAGTGACAGACAGAAACTAGGAACAACTAACAAGAGAAGGGCTAGATGGAGGAATCTCTGTAGCACTGTGATAACCACCCATCATCTCAGCTCTTGATGGTGCCAGTAAAGGCAGCCTTCAGACTGTTCAGACCTGTTGCCTAGGAATTAAGCTGCTGTGAAACAGCATCCTGGGAGACCTTCTGTGCCACCTACATCACTCATAGTACTGAGCATTTATTGTATAGACTGCAAGGCCTCAGGTTGCTGGGTTCTGATGAAGAGATCAGAGCCTAATGCATAACTAAAACCCCATTTATTGTCTTGGACTCTAAATCACATAAGAAAGGATGTTGCCCTCACCAAGTCAAAAGCAGGTTGCACTCAACAGCATTAAAGAGGTAACTCACTCACTGTAAGAGAATGGAGTGACTTGGTTTATCGTAAGGGGCTCTCAACACTGGCAGTACCAGCTCTATAGTGAGACAACTGAAGATGTCTAAGACCTGTCTACTCTCTGTTTTGCAGATTTTTCTAATGGGAAGAGATTTTTTTTCCCTTTCAATGATAACAATGGGGGTCTATAAAATAATAACCACTAGGAGTAAAAGAGGGAAAGGAGAGAAACAATGTCTGAAACTGTTTAGCAAACTAAACAGGTCATAAGTCACTGTGACATATAATTCACAGTTAGAACCTGACCTCACTATTTTAAAGGTAGCAAACACATCCATCAGCATGCTGTCATTTCACAGGCATTCTGACAGAAGGGAACTTGCAAAATAAGAAATGTACTGAATCACCTATAGGCAACAACAATCTGAAGTCTTTGTGAGTTCTTCACCTTTTTTATTTGTTTCATATACACATATGGTTTGCAATGTATGTATTCTTTACAGTCAATATTCAAAGCAGTGTCATTTATCTCACACTAATTATTTGCTCCATATACATCTTTAAAAACATCATTGCATGTTAACATTTTATCAGCTAAAGTGTTTCAAAGTGGTTAACCTCAAGAGGTTAAAATAGTGCATAGCACAACCCCAAGAATTGTATATTAAATGATCCTTTGTTTCCACTGAATAAAATTTCACGAACATGTACCCTTTGAAAGACCATAATATATGTAAAAGAAGACTATTTGATTGTTGAAGAACTACAGCAGATTCCTATTTTTGCAGCTTAATTAATAAGAGGCTCTGGGTTTTCTCAAGAAATACAAGGAATGGCAATCATACTCTGTGGAAGTCACCTGTGTAATTATTTCTGGCATCTGTTACATTTTCCATTATAACTTTCATATTCTCACAAACCATTTTTTTCTATGCTAAGGGCATCTTTCCTAACTGTTTTCACAGCTGGATGGATTTAGCAGATGAGAGACTAATTTTGTATTCTGTAAATTGTGGTATTTTTTGGGAGCACCATGAAGTGACCACTAGGATACCTGGACCCTCATTCTCGATATCAACATTGACTTAAAAATGTATTCCAGTAAAGCTGGCAGTTAAATGACAACTCCAATTAACTGATATGTTTCAAATTATATAAGATATATGAAGAAAATAGGTCCAAAATTGAGGCAGACAATGCAGGACACAAATCATTTCATTACTAATAGAAATTATTCTAATAAAATATATCACAGGTTTCAGGTTCAAAGCCACAGAGTAAATTATAGTGGAAATTAGTTCCCTAGTTTGCTGGCACTCACAGAAAGCAGAAGATTTTTTTAATAAATGTTGAAGACATTGGAGAGCCAAGAGGCATTTACATTACTGTTTGACTGCATATAGTTTAGACTGTTGAATATTTTTACAGAATGCTATTTTTCTTGATTCAGGGCCCCCAGTACTGTGCCTCTTTTTCAAAAAAGTCTCCCTAGTCACCTTCTCATGCATTCATACCTGCAGGTCATCTCTCCATGACCACCAAGGATGCCCTGGTAAAATCAAGGTAATTTAGTGAGAGAATGTACCATTAACACCAAAGGGATGAATATTTCTCATACAAAAACAGGTTGCATTGCAACAATTCTGAAGTCTTATGTTCATCTAATTGACCCTGTAGATGAAGAGTGATCCTTGGGGCAGAGCTAGTAGAAAATGATCCCTATAAAATCAAAGGTCATGACATAAAATACATGTTTTTACTTCCTTATGCTACTGACCATGTATGAAGTTGGTGCATCTCTCCTTCCTGTGCAGAGACAGAAGAAGTCTGAATATTGATTTATCGGGTCTGATGAAGGTTAACGTACCAACCATGCTAAGGGTCTCACTACAGAGAGCAACAAATTTTGTGAGTGAGAAGACTACAAAACAAAGTAAAAGAGAATTTGATAATCCTGTTATATCTTTTTTTTCAAGTGAATGGGCAGCAAAGTTTTATGGATATACTATGTGAGTATGTGTGTGTATTTATGGAAACCATGATTTTAATAGCTTCTTAAAAGTGAAAACAACAAATAATGGAAGTCAATTCATCTTTTCCAATAATTTAATAGACATAATCCATATTTTCATTACACATTTGCCCTTTGCTGCCATTTTTATCAGCTCCACAAACTTCTTAAAATGTTTGTGTACTTAGGACCTTTCCTTTTCTGTCTCCTGTACAGTAGGCTACCAGTAAAATTAGAAATAATGAGTAGTATGTAGCAGGACAATTAGAACACAAAATATTTTTAAGTCCTAAATACAGGTTGCAACTTACACAGTATTAGCAAGATAGTATCAGGAACAGAATGCTGCTGTAGTATTCTGCACCAGTCTTACAATTTACACACTGTCAAATTTCTGCTGTTTTACTTTGGTAAGATTTGCCAAGCAAAGGTCTCAGGCCCACAATTCTACCAACTGGGAGAGCTCAAAGAACTGTAGTGCATGTGGTGAAAGCTCCAAATCTATCAGTACCAATGGAGATATTGAGACATTTGACATTTGACATTTCATAGTAGCTGAAGCTGGGAGATCAAAAATATTGTCATGACCTGTAAAACCAATCAAGGGAGAAATCATGTTCTGTACTTATGTATCTCCATATGTGGCTGCAAAGAGCTCCACAAGGGGGGTTGTCTACAACCACTACACATTCAAGGCAGGACTGTGAATCTAAAAAATGATCACACAATCAAAATTAATGAGACCTGTGACCTCAATAAACTCATAGCACATTTTTCAGCTATGTCCAACTGTAACAGTTAGAAGTGGGGTTTCTTTTTTGGGGGTTGTTCTTTTTCACGTGTCTGCAAGAAACACTCCAAACCCATCAGATATTCACATGAATCATCATGCTATGCTGCCATGAAGGATTTCCTAACTCAGGGAAGGAAATCTCATGAGCATTCACTGAGTTGATATCATAGAATCATAGAATGGTAGGGTTGGAAGGGAACTTTAGAGATCATCTAGTCCAACCCCCCTGCAGAAGCAGGTCAACCTAGATCAGGTCACATAGGAACATTTCTGGGCAGGTCTTGAAGACCTCCAAGGAAGGAGACTCCACAACCCCTCTGGGCAGCCTGTTCCTCTGATCCATCATCCTCATAGTGAAATAGTTTTTTCTTATATTTAAATAGAACTTTTTGTGTTCCAGCTTCATCCCATTACCCCTTCTCCTGTTGCTAGATACAATAGGAAAAAGGGATGTCCCAACCTCCTGACACTCACCATTTAGATATTTGTAAATATTAATAAGATCCCCTATGACAGATTGTCTCATCAAAGATACAACCACATCACCAAGGACAAAGAAATTGTGCATCCTCACATTGACAGTGGTGGAAAAATGATGAAAACCATTGCCACTTTTTTTCTGTTACTAAATTTGAGAGCGGAAAAGGGGAAAAATATCTATGTGTAAACATAGATAATTATGAAATCACTACAAAGTTTTTACTGACTTCGACAACCATGCTATGAAGCTAAAAGACACATTTCCAAAAACCAGTATATTTTTTGTAATGGTACACACTGAAGAGAAGGAAGCATTATTCTTCAAGTGTCCCTTATAAACCTTATAAACCATCTTCTTTCTTAACTCACAGAAAAATATGCACTCTGTTCATTAACCAGAGTTTGAGAATATTATACTAAATATTCCTTTAAAATAATTTTTAGCAGTCAAGAGGATAAAACAATGGAGTGAATTTTCCTCAGAGGTGGGAGAATTCCCACTATCAAACATTTTTTAAAACAGATTGAACAAATATCTGTCAGGAAGAGTTTAGCTGTGCTTAATCTTATCTTTTGGGAAAGCAGGAAGCAAGTGACTTCTTTACATCCTTTTCAGTACTAGAGATCAATAGGCATTAAAATATAATGATGGAACATCCAAGGGTAGTTCCTCCTATAAGAGAGAAAAGAAATGCAGGCCACGTTTCACTGCCCATAACTGTCAGATTCTTTTTTTTTTTAAAGACAAATTAAAAATATGTATAATCTCTGGCAATTATGAAGTAGGTTTCCTTCCTCCCCTGCCATGTGTGACTGAGTGGAGGAATTTTCTAAAGTGATCTCCAATCCCAAGACCTACGAACTATGAGAATCCTTTGGGTTTACCAATTCCTGAAGCACTTGTGAAAACATCTTTTCCTCTGATAATTACTTCAGTGTCTCTGAAAGCACTGCTCATCACTTTAAGAAAGTTGAAGATAAAATATAACAACCTATCAAATCATAGACTCGTAGAATTGTAGAAATGTTTCCGCTGGAAGAGACCTTTAAGATCATCGAATCTGGCCTTTGTCCCAGCCCTATCAACCACTAGACCATTTTCCTAAGCACAGCATCCACCTGTCTCTTAAAAATCTCCAGGTATGGGATAGTGACTCCACTACCTCCTTGGACAGCCTGTTCCAATGCCTGACAATCCTTTCAGTAAATAAATTCCTCCTAATATCCAGCCTGAACCTCCCCTGATGCAACTTGAGCCATTTCCTCTTGTTCTATTGCTTGTTACTGGGGAGAATGGACCGATGCCCTCTTCACTACAACTTCCTTTCAGGTAGTTGTAGAGAGCAGTAAAGTCTCCCCTGAGCCTTCTTTTCTCCATGCTAAACAGCTCCAGATCCTCAGCCGTTCCTCATAGGAGACGTGCTCCAAATCCTTTCCTAGCTTGGCAGCCCAGCTCTGGATCCTCACCAGCACCAAAATGTCCATCTTGTAGAGAGGGGCCCCAATGGTGTCCCTGTACAGAAAGAACACACCACGGAGTAGGTATATCAGTAACAAAATCATGTTGTTCTGATTCAGGTTAATTTTTTTTTTGACTGCACAAACAATTAAGTTATTAACTCTAGCATGGGGAGGAAAATTTTGGTAGTTCCCTGATCTACCAGTTTAACAAATGCCAGGGTACAGCAACTGGAGGTTAAAGACAGGCATCATATTGAATCTTGTTGAATGTGGATATGAAATATGTGTTTTAGGAGCTAGTTCACCAGTATCATGCTGGATTTTCCATCACAAAGTTTTAGAATCAAGACTGGATGTCACTCTAAACTGTAAACTATAGCTCATCTTGAATTAGTGGCACGATTCAAGAAAACTTGGGTTGCCACATTGATATACAAGAAGTCAGACTAGTCACTCATAATGGTCTGTCTAGTGTTTACATTTATGAACTTTCACGAGACAGTTTTTTCCTGATACACACTGGATAACCAGACTGGGGAAGATTACCTCTTTGGTGAAGTGTTAGTAGATGAATCATGTGCAGAAGAATACATCTATCACAGAAATATTTGAGTCTACGATGAGGAAATTCACAGCTCCACAGGAAGACTGTCAACACAGTCATTGATGAATATCTAAACGACATCCTTACCCAACCAGGTGGGGATCACCTGTGAGACCAAATCCAGCAAAACCTGCAGATCTCTACCTCCATCTTCCAAGGCTCAAGGTCTTTACTACTTTTGTGTTGTCCTTAGGTCTTAAAATCCCTCAGCTTCCTTCTGTCTTTTACTGGAAAAATCCAACCCAGGTGCAACAGTCCTCTTCAGTGAAGACAGGGAGGCAGAGGCATATCTGTAAACAACACAGGACTGCAAACTTTGGGAGAGGTAACCTGTGAAGCTGAAGGACCAGGGTACACTCAGATATGTCCAGCTACATGTGTTCAAGAGTTGGTTTTGCAGGAATTAGCAGACTGAATTTCTGTCAGGAGCCTGCAATAACCAGGAAGGATATCTAGTATGCAATTCAGAGAAAAACTGAACCTTAGGATGGACTCCTGTGGCTTTGTGTAATCATGAGTACTTTTGATAATAAAACTAAAGCATAAATCAGATCCTGATGATTCTTCATTTTCTTTATGTAAAAGTCAAATATTATAAGTTTTTCTGTAATATTATTTTGCTATTATAAACAAAAAATATTATTACTTTATAATATTATATAATATAATTTCTTTTATTTGTATTCTATTGAGATTTTCCAAATATATTTCAGACGTTTTGTATAAGTAAGACTGGCAGTATAGGCTGGAAAGGAATATGATCATTCGGGACGGAAAAAGTACCAGTGATGTAATAGCAATTTTTTGTTATCCTTTCAAGTTTCAATATGAAGCCATTGACAGACTGGTCAGCAATTTAAGGAAACTAATAGAAAGGTAATTTAAGCAAACTAGTATCAAGGACTATATTAAAATCAAGAATACCAAATTTACTTACAGCTTTTAGAAAGAACAGGAAAAAAGGCCAACTAGCAGCCTAGTGGTGCTCAGGAATGGAAAGGGGGAAAAAAAGCTCACAAGGGCAGAAGGATACAGAGAGAAGAATCACATCCTGCAGGGCTGTCTAAAGCCATAGTGTTGGCAGAGACAGCTTGCTGGGCAAATCAGAACAGTATCAAGAGGTGTCTCCAGATAACTAAAGCACTGTTTCATGGCACTCTTTATTATAAACATAGCTTTATCAATATCTGTTCTTCCCAGAAGCAACCCAAACATTTGCTGCATTAAGGTCAATACATAAACCTGCTCTTTCTTTGCTAATTCTTGTTAAAGTGGAGCTTAATATATTGCAATATAAGAAAAGTTACTGCATCATATTAAAACTCAAAAATAGAGAAAGGAAATGAAGGAATATTGAGACACACATCTCCCGTTGCAGAGTTTCACTTCAGGTGAATTCACAAGCAAGAAGAAATATTTACACAATTTTGTTTTAGAGTAGCACATCTGATGTTGATGGTTAAAGCATGCCACAAAAAGAATCTAAGAATAAACAGCAGGAGATACAGAAGTCATAAATGACAGCCTGTCCTTGGAGAAAGGCAAAAGCAAAGGAACTCTAAGATTTTATCCAATGACTGTCCTGAGCACAGTATCTAATAAACCTTTAGTAAGCCTAATACATGAAGGAAGTTTTTAGGTTCCTTTTCATGATGAAAAACATTGTACAGTACCAAAAAGAATGGATAACTGGGGAGAGGCAAAGTCTGAGTTTTTCATTTTCCTTTAAATTACTCTTTGTATTCGTTTTACAAAAGAAAACCTAAGCACTTGCATTTCAGTACCACTAACATTATTAAACATTCAAAAGATTACAGCAAAAGACTTCCATCCCTGAAAATCAATTATCTGAAAGTAAGCTTTCATTCAGAGTTTAAGTAAGAACCCAATAAACACAAGAAAAGTATCAAAACAATTCTAAAAAAATTATCTCCAGTAACAGAAGACAAATTGTTTGAAAATTTGAATCTCATCTCACCCCTGTGCTAGTATCACTTGGTACAGTGTCGTGGAAATGTCAGAGGCAGAGCAGAAATTGATCCATTTCTTCATTGTTTTTTAAGCTGTTCATTACCTCTGCCAAATTACAGTCAGTCAAGGAAAAATTAACAGTCTGATGTACAGTGGAGTTATTCCAGGGATGAAATATCTGCAGGGCAAGAACAAATTCTAGAACTAAAATGCACCACCTTTCTTCCGCTAACTTTCCCCAACTCCATCACAAATATCTGTTCTTGAAATGTATTAGTAGCTGTCGACCTGCAGGAGGAGCAGAAGAAAGCATGGAGTGAAGACAGCACATCTAGAGGAAGTGTATAATAGAAAGCTAAGGTAAGATCAGAGATAATAGATTCTTTTATTTTTTCACTTTCTGTTAACAGACTACTAAAAACAAATCAGCTTTAAAATTGGGAGTGTCACTTCTGTTGGTGATCTCAGCAGCTGTAACTGACTAAATATGTTAAATCTTGATAGAAATGGGAGCCTCTCAAGAAAAGAAAGAAAAATTGGAGCATTGCAGAAATCAGTGTTGAGAGCCGCTATTGAACCAGAGCCTCAGCATGACATTAAAGAGGTGTGGTATTGCAGAAGGTACCATCTGTTGTGTTTACATCTGAGAAGCTGAAAGGCTAGTTAGAGGCAAAACACTACTCTAGCAAGAAAATTTATTCCTCAACCCCAAAAGCAAATGTCTTCTTAAGCTGAGCAGATCAGATTACATCTATACCTCCCCATCATATTCAGCCACGTGCATTTTATGTGCTCAAAGAACGTGAATGCTTAGGTAAAGCCAGCCTTTACATCAGGTCTCTTTAGACTTCAAAAATGGCAGCTATAGATGCATTATTTAACAGCTACTAGGAACTGTTTAATCACTCCACATGCATTACAAAGGGAAACCAAAATTTTTGCCTGTCAGAAAAAAATGTCCAGAAGCTTTGCACTGAATCAAAAGTCCATGTTGTTCTCCTTCCTTCTCCTGCTCACATGTTTTGGTTCATATACAAGAAAGCTGTAGATGATGTCTGAGATCCATCTCAAGGATTACCACTCTTCTTGTAAGAAAGAAAGGTTTCCTCATAAAATGAAGAAAAACCACTCTTCTTGGGTGTGCTGTAGACAATTAATGGGCCAAAAACCCCGTGCCTCAATGCCACAAATGCTGATCAATCTGACTCAGCTAGAGTAAGAAGGATCTGTACTGATAAAACGAAATTTCATAATGCTATACCAATGGGAGGTAGAATGAGAATTTGCTATTGCTGGGTGATTATCCATCCTCCTTTTTCACTAACGTCAAATCACTCATGTAAACATGGGTTTATGGAGTTTATCTATTCATCTGAGACATAACTTTTTCTTCTACATACAATGTCACATAACTGCATGAGAAAGAATTTACAGGGATTAACTAGTTAATCATTCCACAAATTTGTATCATGAGGGTGAAATAAGAGAAATGCAAGAAATCCAACAACTCCTAAATGCAACAAAACTTCAGGTCTTAAATCAATTTTTTTAAAAAATCAAATCTAAAAGGTTCTCTTCTTGTGAGATTCCTTAATAATAGTGACATAAGCCAGACAAAAGAATGTAGCACAATAAATTAGCTGAATTTAAAACTGATGATACTTTTTCCTTTTTTTCTTTTTAATGGGTTCAACCAGCTATTTTTTCTCTTAGCCTGATTGAAATGTGATCAAGAAAAAATCTGTTCAGGGTGATATAGCAATCAGGTCAAATCAGCCCTAAGAGTAGAAATCTGAGTTCTGTTACTCAAAAAAGACCTTGAAAAATATATTTATATGAAAATATATGAATTTTTCTTATCTGAAGACTCAAGTAAGTCCTGGATTTTCCTTCTTGTATTCTTACTACTCGTGATCTAAATTAAAATTTCTCACTCAGAAAACTCTATTGATAATTTAAGTGTGTAAATTTGGACACATGCAGACAATGCATTACTGTGGCGTGCACTGACACAGATATAAAAGCATTGTCAATCTTCATGAGAGCTTTTAGATCATAAGATTCACTAGAATTTATACAATATTTAATTCTTTAGTTTCTTTGTTAATATTTCCTTTATCCAAGTTATTCAGAAGTAGGAAAGCATGGGCTCAGCATGACATCTATCTAAAGCTCAGAATGATATACAGGTCTTATGCAGAGGTTTATAATTTCACTTAAAACTGTGCACCATCAAATCAACAGGCTACCTTTCTGTCTCAAGATGAGGACATGAAGCATCAACACTGTGGATCAAAAGTGATTGCCAACACTCAAAAATTATTACACAGACAAAAAATCCCACACAATTGAAAAGTGTGACATGAAAAAATGACATTTTCAGTTCCTGTCTGCCTTCTAGGACTGGTGTCCACAGACACCACATCTTTTAGGCTTTAATCTAGAACAAGAAGGATTAAAAGTTGATTTTATTAAAACAAAACAAAACAAAACAAAAACCAAAAAAGGAAGGATAAGTTCTTACAAATTTATGTGAGAGGGGTTAATACTCTACATGGAATGCCTAATATGATAGGGCTCATGGCTAACCAAAGATACTGGCACAACTAATGCAGTCTCTTGAATTGTAGAATGGTCTCAAAGCACCTCACATAGCTACTAGATTTCAAATCGAAAATTTAATGAAAATCATGATGTAACAAGCTGATATGACCATGACACAAAGAAACATTTAGGATCTCTGAGTGTTGATTCAGCTCAGAGAATCTTGCAAGACACCAATTAATGCATATCAGCCTGTAGTCTCACTGGCACAGAAAAATGCAATCAATTAAAAGTGAAATACATTACTCTGTAAGGACAGCTCAAGGATGTAATAGAAAAGGAGATGGAGGGAACCAATGAAGACTACAGAAGATAAGTTAAAGCTTACAGATAAAAAAAACCCCAATAATAACAGAAAAACAGAATGAGTAATTGCTAGCTACAGGGGCTGAGGGCTGTGAGAAAACCTTTATCAATTATAAAAAAAGAAAACAGAGCAGAGCAAAAACTGGGAGACCTTTGCTTAGCTATATGAGTGTCCCTTTCTCTCAAATTAATGAGGTGTTGCATCAGTACTGCTGAGAATAGATTTTTGCTCTGAGATTGCAGCAATTCCCTAAGAGTGAAAGTCTCTCAGCCTCTTAGAATTCCCAAGGGAAAGAGTAGAAACTTAATTACTTCAGTTAATTAAAAAATATGTAGAAGGTCAACTCTGGAGAATTGAACACTTGAATCACCAAAGGACAGATATCTAATTTTTTTTATCTCTAATTCAGCAGGGTTATCAGTAGACTGTTGTTCAATGAGAATTTTTGTTGAAGTTACAGAAGATTTGGTGACTGCATGGAAAACAAATCAGTGATCATTCTGGGCCAGACAAAACAATGCTGATTTACACCACTTATTTATTTATGTCATCTATTGAAGCACTTTTTTGTTACCCATAACAGTATCATGTCAGATGTAGAATTTGTGCCTTTTCTCAACTGTTCAAGAAAGAAATAAAACCTTTCCCTTATTTCTTATGTAGTCCATGTAAGAGGCACTCCGATTTGTAGGCTCTGCATTTTAGAGAATCATTATTATTTTTCTCTCAGTGTTCTTCTTGAGGGGGAATAAAAAGCAGATGAAGAGACCTGGGTAAAAAGCAAGGCTGTCCACTACCAGAAAATTCAACATGATAAGACGGAGCATCACAGTCTCTCTGCATAGTGATTATGTTGAAACTCTAACGTGAAACCTTTATCACCAAAGACAAGACTTTTGTGCACAAGGACAGCTGAGTATTATCTCTAGCCATAGTCATTCAAAAACTGCAATCCTAGAGACTTCATCTACTGTCCTATTAAATTTTGCCTTGATGTCTAATGTAATTGTCTATGTTCTAGTTTAAATGAAATAATTCCATCTCAGTACTCAACAACTAATGAAAATAGTAGACAACTACTCTGAACCCTTTATGAATTCATAGACATCTATCAAATTTCCACTCACTAGCCTGAAGTTGTTTGTTTCTCTAGACTCCTTCCTCTCTGACAACTATAATTTCTGACTCTTCAATCTCATTACTACTATCTGTCTGTGTCATGGTTTGACGCAGCTAGCACAGCAGCACCATGACAGTCTCTCACGCGGTGCCCCCATTCATCCCCACACTGGTTAGGATGGCAGAGACCCCAGCGAAATGGGAGTAAAAAGATAAGCAAGGTTGTTGTGGATTAAAACAAGGGCAGGGAGTGTTCAGATAGGGACAACTCCTGGCATTCTTCCCCTGCTCCAAAATGGGGTTTCTCCCCCGGGACACAGTCCTTAATGAAGTTCTCTGGTGTGGGTTGTTCCCAGCAGCTGCAGCACCTGCTGATATGGGGTCCCTCAAAAGGGAAGCAGTCCTTGGTGAATATCTCTGGTGTGGATTCTTTGCCACCATTGCAGTTTCTCCAGTTATAGGGTCCCTCCCTCAGGACTTGGCCTCTTCTGGTCATAAGTTTAATGAGCTGCTTTGTCGTGGTTCCTCCTCACAGTTACAGCTTCTGTGAATACTGAGTCCCTTCCACGGGACACGGCCTGCTCTGGCCATAGTTTTAAGGAAGAAAGTTGCTGCCCCTGGTTCAGGATTTGTAGTGAAGGGATTGGATCCCTCCCATGGGACACGGCCTCCTCCAGCCATAGTCACTGGGTCTAGGCCTTTAATGAAGTGAATCGCTGCCCCTGATGTGGGGCCAGCTTTAGCAAAGTGAGTCTCTGTCCTTGATATGGGGTCATTATCAAAATGAGTCTCTACCACTGATGTGGGGTCCTTAAAGAAATGAAAATAAATCTCAGCTTCATCAGTTCACTCTAGAATACAGGGGAATCTCTGCTCCAGCACACCTGCTCCTCTTTTTCATCACTGACCTTGGAATCCGCATATGATTGTTTCACTGTTTCACTGTTCCTACTCCTTGTACCACCACCAGCCAGAGGAAGAAGGAGCAGAAGAAAGAAGCAGGAAGAAGAAGGAGGAAAAAGACTCCTCTTCCAGCTTCTTCTTAAGAAGTGATCATGGAGACGTCTAATTGACTCAGCCCCAGAAGTGGGTCTGGCTCAGAGCTGGGGAGAGTTTTGAGCAACTACTTACAGGAGCCATCTTTATATCACCTTCACCCTTACCAGAAAACACTGTCATGTCAAACCATGACAGTCTGTTTTAATTATGTCTTTGAAAAGCAAGCTTCAAAAAATCAATATTTCTGTGGAGGGTTCAGTACACAGGCCAGTTCATTGTTGCCAAGTGAAGAAGAATGACATATCTTTTTTTTAATATTACACCACAATTGTGTAGCTTAATTTGAGTTTAGTGTACTGCACACCATCTCTCCTAGTGGTTCCCACAATGGTAGAAGACTGCTACATATTTGGTTCTCTCCATGAGATTTTAATATTTCTCTGCTGATTTGTCTGTTCATTTTTATGATGACCTGAAACCACAGTTGCACTGTATAAGAATAGAGCCCAAACTGACCAAGCAAGAATGCTCACATCCCAGGCCAGCTTTGTAAAGTCCAAAAAGTATAAGATAAATGCAAAAAGCTCTCACACAGCAAGGGCTATAAATCACATGTGCATAGCACATTACTTAGTCTTTCACACAATCTTTCTGATCCCATACACCAAAATATGTGTCTACATAATCTTTAACATACTAGGAAGCTATGTCTGGCTTAAGTATATTGTAGTAGTAAAAAACCTCCATATTGTTTTACAGCAGGGCCCATGACACGTAATAGGCCACTGAACCACAACAATCTCCACTTGACAGCACAATAGCTCACTGACACTCCCTGCCCATACCGTCTATCTCCTTACTGTGCCCTGTAGGGATGCAGACAAGCCAAAGAAAAATGAAACTAAAAAAAAAAAAATCAGAGAACCATAGAATCACAGAATGGTAGGGATTGGAAGAGACCTCTAGAGATCATGTAGTCCAAACCCACTGCTAAAACAAGTAACCTAGATCAGGTTGCACAAGAACACATCTAGAAAGGTTTTGAAAGCCTGCAGAGAAGGAGACTCCACAACCTCCCTGGGCAGCTTGTGCCAATGCTCTGTCATCCTTACAGTCAAGTAGTTTTTCCTTGTGTTTCAGTGGAAATTTTTGTGTTCCAGCTTTTGTCCATTACCCTTTTTCCATTACCTCTTGTCCTGTAACTGGACACCAGAGAAAAAAAGGGCTGTCCTGTCCTCTTGGCATCCACCTTTTAAGTACTTCTAAATGTTAATGAGGCCCACCCTTAGTTCTCTCCAGGCTAAATAGCCCCAGATCCTGCAACTTTTCCTCATAGGAAAATGTTCTGGCCCACTGATCACCTTGATGGCCCTGTACTGGACTCTCTCCAGAAGTTCCCTGTCGCTCTTGAGCTGGAGAATTCAGAACTGGACACAGTACTCCAGATGAGGCCTCACCACGTTTTATATTGAAATTACAGATGTGTGCCCAGAATAATTTCTGGTTGAATTATTTTACTATAGAATTCTCAGGAAATACATAAACAATATCTTTATACAGAGATCAGATATGGCACGTTTGTACATTTATCTCTGTGTGTAAATAAAATTTCTAAGCAATTACTATACATGTGCTTTCCTTCCTATTTCTGCTAATATTAATGGGTGGTCTCTTAGAATATTATTTGTTTATACATTGATTTCCTGAATTCACATGTCATATTAGACCAATCACTGCAGAGCAAAGTACATTTACACACAATTATGAAGCTTGTTTATTAAGACTTTTTTGGTGCTTTCAACATTTCAGTCACCTCCTACAGTCCAGTGCAAATATCCTATGAAAGGTCTTTGTATCATTTAAGTCTTATCTGAGTCCTCAAGGTATTTTTTGGATGAAATATACTCCCTGATGGCCTTCTGCTATCTTTACGAATTTTCCCTATCTAGTTTTGACTATTAGCTTCCAGTGCAGCTCTCTCCATAAACTGAGAATTATTAGGTCAGAAGTACTACATTAAACCAGCTACCATGTTCTTGTCACAAGAGCTCTCCTGAGTGCCTCTGAACTGCACTGCATTGTGCAGTTTAGACCCACTTTCACACCACCAGAATGTTTGCTGCACCACTAGCCCTGCTCTTCCAAAGATTTTACTCCACAGCAGGGAGAATGCCATGGGACAGTGGACTGCTGTGTTTGTATCTCACAATGAACCAAATAGACTTGTTTATGTAAACATAATGTATGGTTTGTTTTTTTTTTTTTTTTTGTCAAGCACAGAGTATTTCCAAACTGGTGAAATAGATATCATACTTAGTTAATCAAGTTAATCTGTATTTCAGAAAAACTCAGGGTTTAAAGCCCAAGGAGTTCTTCTAAATTGATAACATTTGCATTTGTGTGGCTAGAGAGGAGGTTTTTTTTCCAATTTAGGCTTCCTGAAACCCAAAAGGTCAAAGAAAATCTCTGTGCTGCATCCAATGAACCAATAATCTAGCCACCCAAAGGTATTTGGTTATATTATGTTCAGGAAGGGAGCACAAATATCTTTTATTTGCTGTAGATTTCAAGGTACATTTCTGATATATCAGTAAATCTGAAGATAGAAAAAACAGTGAAAATATATCACTCCATGAAATGGAATTATTTTATTTCCAGTCACATCCAGTACTTTGAAAGTAAACTCTATTTCATTTTCTGGTGGTACTCTTTTTCTTTCTATTTTTGAAATCTTTGTACATGAGAGAACAAAGGGAAAGGATTTATTCTCTTCAGATGTAGAGAAAGGAAAATACAATGCGATTAATGCAGAATAGATCTGACTAAATAAACATTGTTCTACAAGAAAAGAAGAAATTTAATGTCTTGAAAGCAATATGACACTACAACATTTTCTATAGAAACCTTGTTAGTACAGCCCAGCCTAAATGCTCTATTTAACATGTCTAGTTCTGCGTCATTCTTCTAGTCATGCATTGGTGTAAAGAACTTGCAAAGAAACAAAATGCACAGGTTACAGGACTGACAAAGACCTCTAACAGGTAAGAGATCATTCTCTGCTATTTTGGGCAGACAAGTTATTTGTTTTGAGTTACAATCTTGGCTAGCTCTTAAAAATACTCTGTAGGTTGGTTCCTTGCTCAGTCAGGAAGGTAGGCCAAAATTACATTTCTCCCATAACAAAAATGTTTTCAATCAACTTTCATCTCAAATACATTCACAGTTAATATGTCTTATTTCTTTCTACAGTTGTTGCTTTTTTTGTTGTTTCTTGTATTAGGTAATTATTTTGCAATTTAACTGATTAATTGCAAATTGACTTTATAAATTTTAAATGGTTATACTTAAAATCAAAAAGTTGATTTTAATCGTTATGGCAGAAATTTATATTGCTTTCTGTTGCTAGCTAACACTGAAAGATATTTAAACCCGGTAATATCATTAAAATTTTCAAATGGGTTGTAAGGACTGGATTTCATAAACTGCAATATTTCGTGTAGCAAACTTAACTTCTATCCAGGGAGAAAATCTTTTGTACATGGGCTACATATCCATTAATTCCTTCTGCATCTCTCAAAATAGGGATTAAATTTCTGGTAAGGAATTTGAGTGTCCCTTTGCCCAGGGGTGTATTCTGCATGATTGAGGAAATCAATCTCAAGGACTCCAGAGTCATCTTACTCTGCAACTTCTTGGTTATGTTGTACTGTAACGTTAATAATGTGACTAGATAAATTGTAGTAATACAAATGCTTAAGTCTCCTAGCCACAAGCCTCAGCACTTCCTAAATTGTAATAAATAATTCTTGATGTTTGCGAGGGCTACAGAAGAGGCAATTATTAATGCCTGCCAAAAAGGAAATACTGTAAATCCCAAAAGCACAAAATATTACCAATTCTAGCAGTGGCGTAAAGACTCACTGGAGGAAGAATTTGTGCTTAAAGATATCCATGAGTGTCTGTGTCAACAATCAGGTGTTACAGGCATTTGCAAAATTTATCATCTCACCCTGGAGACATGTCAGCACCTAATTTTGCTCCTGTCATGTCTTTCACCTTACTTTTTCTCTGCTTGTGTTTTTTTTCTGATCCTCTAAGTGCTGGAATCTAGTTGCTCAGCTTCTGTTTCAGAAAATTATATTTCTTTTCTCACTCAATAATTACATGGTCAGAATTTTCACCTATTTTTCAAAATGTTGATTCTCTGCTTTTATTGAGAGTCTGCAAACACATCCTCCACTTTTCATGTTAGTACAACTTAAAGAATTCTTCAGAACTGTATGAAAAAGAAAAGCAGATGTGAGAAGGACCTGCTTCAGAGCATATTGTAACTTGAAGCATGAGAGTAATTGAAAATCCTGAAGAAGAGGAACTAGAAACCTGATCTACAGCCCATGGGAGAACCCTCTGCAAAATGGGGCACACAGTGGAAGAGAGTATAAGCAAAAATAGTCACTCAAGTTCATGGGGTTTAGGTGCCCAAGTCAATAGAGAAACATTGTTTTCCAGATTGAAATCATAGAATCATAGAATGGTAGGTGTTGGAAGGGAGCTTTAGAGATCATCCAGTCCAACTCCCCAGCAGAGGCAGGTCCATCTAGATCAGGTAGCACAGGTACGTGTCCAGGCAGGTCTTGAAGACCTACAAGGAAGGAGACTCCACACTCTCTGGGCAGCCTGTTCCAGTGCTCCATCACCCTCAGTGAATAATTTTGAAATGTGCTTGAAATTACCCACCTTCCAGACATTACAGGCCTCCCCAGACCCACAGAGATGGAGCCACTGATCCTGCATTCTAACAGCCTTCAGGCAAAGCTAAACTGACTAGCTCAATCACTCTCTACTGTCTTTGAAGAAAACTGAAAAGCTGTCTTCCATCAGAAAAGCCGTGAAAGAGAATCGCCAACAAAGAGCAAGATGATGTACATTCTCCAACTACAGCAGTTGTTTGCAAAGTTCTCTGTGTCAGTGATCTTAGTGCAGTGGAGAGTACTAGCTTGTTAATCCTCGGGGCCATGCCACCTCTTTTTTTCTGGTGTTTCCAGAAGTTTAACTTAGTACACTGGATCCAGAAAGCCAACTTGTTTTGGCATTGAACTTCTTATACAGACCACACAAAGAAGTAAAACACCTACTTTGGATGTTTTGAGTTTTAGTATGCTGAACAGTACTTCTCTACCTGGTCAGGAGCAGGGCTGTCCCATACATTGCCTGGCACAGTGAGATCCTTGTTCATGACTGACACTCTTATACGTTCAATCTAAACAACAGTATGTTTCTCTGCTCAAGCCCCAAAGGGAACTCTAATTAGAAATTATAATCTCACCATTGACAAATTTTTCTGCATACTTTCATCTAGGAGATTCCTTGGCCTCAGGCATCCCAAGAACATAGCCCCACATGACAGGAAATATGGTCAGATAAGGAAGAGTTTCTCAAATGACAATTAGGATTCTCCCTCAACTCTCATATACCATAGTGCAGCATTTGCAAGGACTAGCCATTATTCCCAAAACCTGAGATACCTGCTTTGATCAGAAAGCAACTGCAATGGAACACTAAAGAGGAAATGACTGCATAACCATATAATGTTGGATCTTCTGTAAAACAAACCTTTATGATACAACAAGCTATCAAATACATAACTTCCACCTCTGCCACAAACACTGACATATCCACAAACAGTTCCAAATCTGAGCATGTTTGATTTGGTCAGCTCACTTGAATCCACATTCAAATAGAATAAACATATCTCTACAACTGATTTAAAGAAATCTGAATTTATACATAAAGTAAGTTGTGGTTTTTTAAATCAGAATATTTTCCTGAATATTCCTCCAACTCTAGAATATAAAAATGAGAATTTGGAATCTCAACATCTTAAACTACAAAAGAATGCAGGTATAACTCCCTGAAAGATGGAAAGAGTATTTTCTGGTTTTCATACCAAGATACAAAGAGATCCAAAAGAAGACAATTCATTCTGGTTCCAAGAGCTGACTTTTTTCAGTTCACTAAGTGATTTTATTTCTCATAATAATATCTTTCCTTTGCCAGTGCTGATTACCACTGATTCTGACCATGATTCATATCAGATATATAAAAATATGATCTTGCTGAGATGCCATTATTAATGTCCATTAACTCCTCATGGAGATGATCATTGTTTTCTGTATGTAAGAGATGCACAGAGTAAGGAATGGAAGAGACCTCACCATATGGTTTTCAAAGCTCCCATATGCTTAGCTCTGAATAAAGCACTAGAGTTTCCTGTAAAAACACACTTATTTTCTTAATATCTTAAACTTAACCTCTGAGATACAGAGAACATAAAACATTCTTGTAACTGATCACAAATATAAAATCTAGTAAGTTTCTGCTCTCGAAGCATCATTTTAGCCTTTTTTAAAAAAAACTTTACAAAAATTGTTTTAAAGAGAAATAATTACGACACAGCAATAATATGTAGTAAAATAGCTGCTACTAAAATATTATCATTTAACCTGTCATATAAATAATTCAATGGCAATATAACTCTGTTCCCTGAAGAATATTAAGCCCTCAGCCCTCATCAGGTCACTCTAGTTATCACTCAAGGTGATATCACTCACTTAGGTTTTAATTTGAAAATTCATTGAGTACATATGGCTTAATTTAGACCCCTCTGCAGGTGATTCTCATACAAACAGTGGTTATGGCTGAGATTTTCCTTGCCAATAATGAAGGGAACTAAAATAATTTTAAAAGAATGCACTTATAGAACAGGTAATATATGAATAGATAATTATATCAATGTTAGTTTCTTGAATGGTTTTAGAACATGGTATAAGTTTTCTCCTTTATTAGTTGTCCAATGTTTATTGATGGTTGCAGGTGTTGCTACTAGTGAACAACTGCTCAATTTATGTTTGATTTAGCTTAAAAGCTCTTTTTTGTCTCTTTTTGGGAAGAAAAATGAAGCAAGCACATATTTTGCAGTATCTGATGTCTCTTTCTGACAATTTTTCTTGACAAAATATTTAACAATGAGTTGTGGCTCCTCTTTTCATCCTCATGGATTTTGTCCATAAAGACATCTAACTTGCTATAAATAGCACTAGAAATTAGACTCAGCTTTCAGAACTACTAATCAAAATGCAATACATGACATCTTGTAGCACTCTCTACTTGTCAGAAAAGGAGTTCTGTGAATACAACTACCTCTAATCACTGGGAAGCAGGATCACACATGTTATCACATTACTGCTTTGCCTAGCAGCGCTTAAATTCTGACCAGCACTGTCTGCTAAGATGACAAAGTCATCATTGGTAGCTTAGTTATTTTCTTTTCCTCTTTTTTTATTGATTTAAAGACAAATAAAATGACACTTTGAATAAAACATTTAAGAATTTAGTTCTAGAAAATGCAGTTTATAACACAATTTTGTCAACAGAAGTGCGATACGGATGTCTATACATCTGATCTGTGCACTGATATTTAAAATTCTGTTCTCAAATGAGCAAATAGTGATTGATATGCTGGCTACTGCCAATAAGAAATGGTGTTTTATGAAGCATGGCATCCATCTGTCTGTTTCAGGAAAAGTAAGATTGTCCAATTAGCAAAAAGCTGGTGGCACCTCAGATGTTAATTATAAATACTTTCCACAATATAATCTAATGATTTAAAATGCACTTTATTAGTTATTTGGGTTGAGTTTTTTGGCTGAGGTGGTTTTGGTTTTTTTTTTCAGTTTTCCTGTAATTCAGGAAAAGTTTAAATTTTAAATCAATGTCAACTGTTTTGGTTTATGCCTAATGTTCACAACTGAGAATGCCCACAATGTTGCTGTTCTTGGGGTTGAGTACATGTATGAACTCCATATTTTTAGAAGGCAGTTCCTTTTTAACATACACAAAGTAAACTTATTCCCATAATAATTCTGCCCCTGAAGTTAGTACAAAGTTAGACAAAGTATTAAACAATGAGTAAGTTTCCTAACAGTGTTTTATGTGGCTCTTCAGTTCTTAGCTTGTCATGGTACAGCAAGGAGCAACTTTTGCTTGATAACAGGGGGAGCGGGTTGCAGTGAAGACCCAGTAAAGAGTTCTTGGACTTTCCCTGGCTCTTGGGTTCAGACCCACCTGTGGCCCAGCTGAGCCAATCTGGCACCTCTGCCATCACTATTTAAGGATGGGAATTTGAAGTGCTTGAGAGGAGATGTAAGAGTGGTACAAGATGCAGGTGATCACGTGGACCTCACAGTCGGAGAAGGAGGAAGGAAGGGGGAGCACCAGATCAGAGACCCCTCTGCAACCTGTGGTGAGAACGCAGGCTGTACCCCTGCAACCTGTGGAGGGCAATGGCAGGACTGGGAGCCACCAGCAGCTCCAGGTGAGTGCACTCAGAAAGGCAAGAGACTGTGTGAGGAGGCAGCCATGGCACAGGCCATACTGGAGAGAGAGCAGAGCCACATGAGAGAGGGAGAGGAGCTACAGCCTTTGGGATGAACAGACATGGGAACTGCCCATGCAGAGCTGCCCAAGTGTGTGAGGTACCCCACGGAGGAGCAGGGAGGACCAGCGCGGAGCCTGCCTGCCCTGAGGAAAGGCAAACAGCAGAACCTATCAGGAATAGACTGATTGAAACCCCCATTCCCTGCCCCCCTGAGCCGTTCAGTGGGGGAGGAGATAAAGACACTGGGATAAGGGCTCTGAGCCCAGGAAGAGGGGAGGTGGGGGGACAAGGTGAGTCTTAAAGGGCTGGTTGTATTGTTCATTGTTGTACCACTCTGTGTTGTTTTGTGTTGGTTATGTTTTGGGGTTTTATGATTATGCTTTAGTTGGTGTTGGATTAAATTATTTTCTGTTTTCTTCCCCAAGCCTAATAGCCTGATCTGTTTTGTCCTGGACCATAAGCGGCAATCAAGCTCTCCCTGCTCTTTGGCAATTCTCAGGTCTTTGGTACTTGAGGCTAATTGTGGTCTTTTGTTCCTTTGATGGGCCTAAACCATGACATAGCTTCAGCATATCTCTCTGTTAAAAGAGTTAGAATTAGTATTTGTTCTGCCACCAACTTTGAAGGACTGGTATCCTAACCCATCATCCTGAAAATGCAAATGAAGAAGGAAAAGTCTGTAACTCTCATTGCCAATGCATGATGGGCTAACCATTTATCACTGATAAGACACTGATAATACTGAAACACTTAAAGTTGAAATGGTTCGGAAACCTTTAAAATAGCACTTTTCCCCACGTTTTTAACTGAGGCTCTCATCTTCATCTCAATACTGTTAATTCTTGGAAACAGAATCCATCAATTCATAATATGGCTATGTAACACAACACATAAGCTCCCAATTTTGATTTCAGTCTCTTTATACTATCAAAAAATGAAAATTAAAAATGGCTTTTTGATATCTGGGGGAAAATAAAAGGGTATTTTTCTTAAAAATCTTCCATATCAAAAAGAAATTGTATAATCTACATAGCTCACGAAAAAATTTACATCGGGGGAAATATTGCATTGCGTTCCTGAAAGATCCTACAAATACATGATTAAGAAATAACATTTCTTTTGAAGGAAAGTTCTTTGTACTTTCCCTTGGGTCTGTTTCAGCATCAGGGTAGTGACAAAAACATCCTGCATATTAAGATATACAAATCTAAATAATAAGATAATAATGCAAAGCAATAATTATCATGAGTGCTTAAGATAAAAGCAGCTGAAATTTTTCAAGCTGTAGCCCTGATCACTTTTCAAGAACAGTGGTGCTCAAAGTCAAGAAAATCACACAGCCAAGGCTTTTATAAACTCCATAATGGAAGGCTACTGGAGATTCTACTCCACATATCAAAAAAAAGTACATGCATCTAATGACTGTACAGAAAAACTCTTCTGGGAAGAAAAATTGCCCCAGATTTGCAATTTTTAGAGACAAACCCAAACAAAACCAAAAATATCTCTATTCAGACCTTTTTTGAAGACTTTCTTTCAGGTTTTGAGCATAGGCTAACATACCCCTTGGACATACCTCCATATTCTATACTAACATATTTACATTAATTTGCCAACAGGGACAAACAATACAACTAAGATGAGTGACCTCATCTTGCATTTTTCTTTTGCATGTTTTGATATACAAAAAAAAAAGTAACAAAAATCAGTGAAACACTACATACTTTCCAACTACATTCCTGATTCAGCTGAGATGAACTAATTGAGCAGCTCAAGAGGAATCATACAGTAGCCCTCTGCTCTTTGTCAGTAACTGGAATACACAAGTTTTTGCTTGATATGTCACATGACAGATGGACTACTAGATTTTTCTATACAAAGAAATAAATTCCCTTTTCATTTGGATTAATAAAAATAGGATTACTAACTCACTGTGGATCATAAAAGTGTCACAGACAACATACTGGAGTGCTCATAGCAAGCACAGCTACTGGTTCCACTATTTGAAAGACCTGAGTTGCTCTCCAAGGTCAGCATTTGCTTTCATCTCTGAGGTCCAGTAGCTGAGTAGTCCAGACCACTCAGTATTATTAACAAGACTGCCAATAACACCCACAACTGAATCTGCAAATTGAAGTGTAAAGTGCACAGTGCTGAAGCAATGTGATCTTATTTCATTCTACAATGAGCAAAACCTACTTTAAAAGGGCCAGTATCAAAGTACCACATCAGAATACTAAATATGCTAGGCTTGGAAGTGTGCTGGAGAGACTGGCAAGAAAACAGGACTAGGACTGTAGCACACACTTGAAATGAGAGCCAGGAGCTTTCCATTAAAAGCTGACCTCCTTGCTGACGTTAAAAGGGAAAAGTGCATGTAGAGCTCAGCAGAGACACAAAATAGACACACCAAGTAGCATGACATTTTTGACTTGTCAGTGATCATCCACATAAGTGGAAAGACAAGATAGAAACCAGTAATAAAATCTCATTTGAAGAAGACACTTCGCTGAGAAACCTATATGTAATGCAGTACTACAGAAGTGACAATAGTATGAAAATGTGACTCTAAAGAATGGTGTAAACTGGGCAAACATTGCAGTTAGTTACACTTATAGCATCGCACAGATCTTGGAGATCCTTCTTTTACATATATTGTGCTAGATGTGGATGAATTTGAACATTGTTTAGGGAACAGAAAGAAAAAGCAAGAAGTGAGAAAAGCTTGTTTATGAGGCAGTACACCATTTTACTGCATGTTATGTGCGAAAATCCTACATTTTGCATTTACAAGTAACTTTTTTAACAAAGTAAATATAATATTGTTATCAGTCATGACATGTTCACATTCACACTACTGTTCATGCTGTTCTTTCCACTCACCATGTTTGTTGGTCTCCATGAGAGAGCTGGTGAAGTAAAATTAAAAGGATTAAGTTCCTTTGGAGCTCTAAATTTCAGGAGCTGCCAGAGGCTGAACACAGAAGTGCTGCAGTACAAATGTTCTGAAAAGCAGAAGATAGCAAAAGAAAGACACACAAAAAGTAGAGGAAAAAACAAGGTAATCAGAAAAAATAAAAATAATTGTGTGAGACACACTAAAAAGTTTAGCTCCAAATTTTCAAATGCCCATGTCTAATGATAAGTGATGAATCAGTGCTTTTCACGCATGGGAATAGGCCTGACTTAAATTCCTGTGTAACACTGTGTCATGGTTTGACAT